>JAGXCT010033931.1:0-45346 GCA_022495035.1 Philopotamus ludificatus
TAGACCCCCTTCGGACGACTCGGTTGTTTTCGAGCCGCCGTGACGGATGGGTTAAGAAAAAAACCTTTGATTCTTGAGTTAAATTACACATTACGAAGAAAAAAAAACATTATTTACCCCGTTTGTTTTTAATATACTTTCATTTGGACAAGAAGAATCATTCATTATCTAAAAATAGGAGTGCTCTCTGTGAGAACCTTATACTTCTTTTTAATCGAATTTATGCACGGATAATCGGCAATAAATTTAAGATTTTTTGATTAAGACTATGATTAGTTTAAGCGTCATCAATTTACTTGATTAACAAAATAATAAATAGTCAAATAAGTAGCATTTTTAAGGAAAAAAAACCAATCTCACGGTTAAACTTTAATCTATCAAAGGACAAGATATGATTTTATTATTATTTATAATATTACAAATTAAACGCTAAACGCTAATTTAATTACGCAAAGAAATAAAAAAAGTTTACTGTTTTTTTTGATTACTGAAAAGTTGAATCTTTTAGCATAGATCTAATCATAAAGTTCTAGTTTAATTGTTCATGAGTATGCAATAGATTGATTTTGTTTTTTTTTTACATAAGAAAGAAGGGCTAGAGGCATTGATTTAAAAATATCAGGGTTGATTTCTGGATATTTCTCAACACAAGTTAAGCAAACGCATTAATACGAATTAAAAAAAGATTTTATTTAAATCGTGAGGTTATCAAATGAATATAAATAATACTTTCAATTCAGTTTATTAAATGAAATTTTAAATATTATTTGAAAATCATCAAAAATATATTATATTTTCGTGAAATAAAATCTATAGTTAAGGGTTTTGATAATAAAAGAGCTGCTTTAATTCGTATGATATGGCTTTATGATATTTAATGATGAAAAAATCCAGCTTAGATAGTACACATGTATGCGGCGCGGGATTTACTTTTGTGGGATCCCATCCGACCGGGAATTATACGGGGGATGAAAGGGGACAAGTGTTTGTAACTCTTCGCTCCTCCTTTCGCGGTACGAGCGAGGCACTTCCTGTCAATCTCCTGGTCGCTTCCTCCCAGAGAGTTATAGTGCTCTCTCCCCATTCCCCTCTCGAAGTTATTGCCACTCGGGCTATGATTTCGAGGCTAGGTACAATCGCAGAGATATACGAGCGGCTGTATTGTTGCGCCATATGGTCAACGGTATACGCGTTTAAAAATGTTTCTGCTATCCTTCTTTGCGAAAAGTATCAAATCCTTCGGGGGATTACCAAGGATGGACGGTCCCCTCCCCGTCCCCCACGTCTCATTGGATCTCCACGTGCTGGTACGTGATTCGCAAACAGGAACAGGCGCCGGATAAAGTTTCACCTGTGCTTTATATATCGGATATACCATGTACAGGACGTCGTATATTATTCCAGCAATATAACTTAAAACTAAGTGGAGTTATCTAAATAATTCTATATCAACGAATACTACACATGAATGAATAATCATCCTGTATGTGCAGATATACACGTTACACGCGAAAATACGATAAAGTTTATTTAACAATAAATCATTCGAAGTTTAACAAGAAACAGGAATTCACGTTGTGCCATACAATATTATAATGAGTTTTCCGAAAACTTATCTGAATACATATACTTTGTTGCGGTTAAAGCTTTGAAGCTCTACTTAACCTCGGACATAGAATAATTATTAATGAAAAAAATAATAAATAACGATAATAGTGAACAAACAGAGAGTAGCGACAAATAAGCACTTACTCAAATATCCTCGAAGAAAACCCTGTTAATGTCCCCCACCTCTCAGTCTGGCGTATTGTTCTTCAAAGGAAAATGTGAAAAACCGACCATTAGGCGAGACGAAAGAGGAAAAAGAATTTCACTGCAAAAAAAAACCGGGTAACTCGATAAGTGCCAGACGGCACTTGGAAAAAGACAGAAAGTCGCAAACTGCATGCATACATCGAACGTGTGCGTTCGCCTTTGGTTTTGCAATTTTTCGTGCGCGAAAAAAATCGCGTCAATCAACCGCAATTATGAACGGCTTTCTCTTTCCAAAAATATCATAGAATATATTAGCGTCCGTCAAAAGTTGGGCCGAAAATGGCGTGTGGGAGTCGCCGAATGAATAATGCCGTTTTTGGGATACCGCGTAATTGCACGGTATCATAATGGCCGAATAATCTGATTGTTTGGACCAATTATGGCGTAGGAAATTAAAAAAAAATGAACAATCGATAATTGAAATTAAAAAAAATAATTACGCTAATTAATTCGAGTTCGTTTAGAAAATTGCACGAAACGTTTTCACATTAATTTTTCGGTATGCGTGCCAAGAAAATTTTGGAAACGATTCAATTCTGCAATATATGGTCGGTCGATGGAGAATATTTTTTTTTGCAAACATGCCAAATTGTGTTATTTTTCGCCAATTTCCGATCCATCCAATACACAAAGAATCGCCAGAATTTTATTAGCTGATGTCGCTTTAGATAAAAAATTGTTTTTATTTATGTTTGATTGTAGAATAAATAATAAAAAAAAATGATATAAAACTAAGTAAAAGCTTACCAGTTCCAAGATTAATTTTAAATCTTACCTGTAACAAAAAAAAATATACATTAAAAAATAAAATTGCAAATAAAATATGAATAAAAATTAACAGTGTTATGTATTCTAGGTAACATTCTTTAGTTAGTTCAACGAAAACTATGAATTCAGGGAATTCTTTATAACACTGACATTGGGATGTAAGAGGAAGAGACTTTTGCATTTTTTAGAATCCTCATCGAAATTTTATATAAGGAATAGTGCTTTGGAATATTCATATTATGCTATTCATGCATTGTTATAAAAAAAACAGAAAAATTAAAGCAGACAAGTTTATTTCTGAAATAAAAAAAGTAAATTCATTACTAAGAAGAATAGTTAGTATAACATCTGCAAGATGAGAATGATTTTCCATAAACGAAAGTAGTACCAACTAAACTCTCATCATTGATCGATTTATTATTTGACAAAGCAATCATTGATTGATATTTGCAATAAAAATTTTACAGATTTTACCCCAAACTTACTAGAAAATTTATAACAAATTTTACTAAATACAGTCAACCCTCCTATAACGTTTCCTGTAAATCGCTGTTTTCTACAAAATCTAATATTTTAAAGGTCAATTTAGATATTTCGTAAATCTATAATACATTGTCAAGCGAAATAAAGGTCAATGCTAATTGGGTTGATAAGGAATTTTGTAAAAAGCAGCGATTTAGAGGAAACGCTATAGGAGGTCAGCCCTCCTAATGCTATTTATTAATATTTTTTTTTATTATGACGTAACGAAATAAAGTGAAACCCCGTTTTTACATATCTGGAATTAACGTTTTCACGCTATTTGCGTACGATTTTTATTTCCAAAGTCCCATTTTATTTAAGTACATTGCTTTTACTTTCCCCCGCAATTTACGTCAGAAGTAATTAAAATATAAGTATTTTCTAAATTTTTGTGATGAAGAAGAGGTAAATTCGATTATCCTATTCAAACGAAAAGAAGATTCCATGAGATATATTGCTGGCATTAAATTTATTTTAATGTCATTGAAGACGCACGAGAAGAAATATTCCAATCGATTTATAGCAGCGAATTTACGTGATTTTCTTAATAAAGAATTTTGTTCTTAAATTTTTTATTTTTATTTAAACCCCCCCATCTACGTTTTTTACGTTTTTTTGTCAGTTCCTACAAAAATGTAAAAACAGGGTTTCACTGTATTAATACTTGGTAATTTTTGAATAAATATTAAACCAATTAATATATATATATGTAAAAAAAATCCTTTTAAGGTATGCGTATATAGAGAGAGATCAGTGGTGTACCTTTCTTATATCAAAGTCATGCAAAGCCCTAGGTCCCAGATGGACAAAAGGCTTAATCTCATTCGTTAAAAATATTCTAGCTCAATAAATCCTTTAAGCATATACCATAATATGTATTTTATATACTCAAAATAACTATAGCGGATGCTGAGGGAGGTCTTACAACTTAATTAAAATTATGAAATAGTACAAAAAAATCTCAATTGAAACATCCATACTATACAAGCTAGCTTTGAAGCTAATTAGCCACAAATTATCAAAGAATAAATATTTTTATTTAAATTTCGGAGTATTATTTAATATTTTTAATGATAATAATAAATCGTATGATCAAACGTATGTGCCAAGTCTCGCACTCCATAGGTATATTACAATAGATAGCCATAATTAGTATACGTTTGGAGCACTACGTTCGAGATAACACACTTGGGAACACAAGTCAGAAGTAACACTACGTGCCAGCATTATCTCAAGGGAGTCTGGCTCATAATACCACCAAATATTTATACAAGCCATGTTAAATACGTCTCGGTCGTGGATGCGACTTGGATTTAAAAGCCATCACGATCCTTGCATGTCCAAGAGTGACCCTCGCAGGATTAGGAGGAGCGTCCGTTGCTTAAGCCAGTAGGGATCTGCTACGTTATGGCCGCGACTTTGTGAATGACACCGGCGGCACCGAACCCGAAATTAATTCGTTCGATACCACAAAAAACACTTGACCACGGTCATTCGCGGAGGCACGTTGGCATTAAGTCAAACCACAAAATTTAATTTACCTTCCCTGGCGATACGTGACAAAATTACAAATGTGGACGGGACCTCCCCCTTTGTTGTAGCGCGGGGCTAGTCGAAATGTCTGGGACGCCAGAAAATCCTTGGGAAATTTGTCATAGACTGACGGAAAATTGAAAAATGAAATAGCCGTTGCTTCGAATCTCAAAATAATAAATAAAAATGGTCGATATCATTGCGTCCGAAAGAGAATGGGCGCCATGATGAAACGAAATTGCACAAGCTGCAACAACACTAATATATCGATCGATACACACATGACTGTTGCATTATACGGCTATCGCAATTCGAATGTTAATTATTGCAGTTGTGGACAACGTTTAGAAGAGATAAGTGCCGGTCATCATGCAATCCGAGGCCGAATTAACGGAATCGCAAACAGGACCAGATTGCATGATGTCATCGACAGCGATTGTTGCAACACGACTAGGCGGACCGTGTGCTGTGAAAACAATGGACACTTAAATCATTCAACTGCGACCTGCCGAGATCTGACCTGAGGGGATCAAGCTCAGACAGTCGAAAGGAGAGTGATGATATAAGACCAGATTAATGTATTGCCAAAATATGGTGCGCAGATGAAAGCTGACGATAATAAACGACGATGCTGACAAATTTAATTTTTTTTTTTGCGAGCATACTTAAACGGATGCGTTTATCGCTTAATATTCAGCGACATAGAACCAATATATTTTAAATAATTAGAATATTTTAATGTATAAAAATAATATATTATAGATAGAAAAATTTGACGATCGGAAAATTTCGGAAAATTCCCTAGATAAAACAGCATTCCTACAACATGTTACGAATTTAGGCAAAGGGCGATGGTATGTAAGTATAGAAACCACAAAAGAAAAGCTTCGATTTTATTTATGACATTATTACGTAAATTTTTAGACCACTGCAACACAGTTTGAGAATCTGAGAATAGTTTCGACGATATGCCTAGTAAAAAAAATATTAATTACAAGAGGAATCATAGAATGATAAACAAGTTTCATTGAAATCATGTACCAAATTATTGTAAAGAACGGTAGTACGAATAAAAACACTTTAATTAAATATATTATATTAATATTACCCTAAAATCACGACTATATTTATGAAATAATGAAATAAAATTTAATATTTTTAATTAAATATCTTTTATATTAAAATTGTTTGTATATTAAATATGTTTCTGCACTACATAAATACAAACACAACAACCTTCCTATATCACGGTATTTCTAGAACATGGTTTCGACCTAATATGTTTCTCTAACTATGGTCTATTGAGGACCCTAAGTTTGATTTTTCTCGAATAACTTTTTAATAACAATTCTACAACTCACAAACATTTTGTATTTGTCCACAAAGGTCTAAAGAATAAATATTCGCTTCTGTTGACACAGGCGCGATAATTTTTTCGCTCGCATTCGGTACGATGTGCCGAGTGCGAGTGTAACGTGCGATTAATACATGCGGTGAGATTTTTGTTATTTATGCATCATATTAATTAGTTAAAAGACCAAATTATGAAGCTTATGATGAATAACTACTTTTTTCTTAGAATAATCCATTTTTTTTTTAAAAGTCAAGATATTGATGCATTCTTCATCAATATTTTGACTTAAAATGCTTAGGGTCTCTGAGAGACTCCCTTTGGATGAGGCAGTTGATTTCGAGTCGCCGTGAGGATTAAAAAAATATTGACCTACAATTTCACTTATACATAAGATCAAGAGTGCCGCGAAGAAATAAATGGTTGAATATCACTGTTTTAACATTTAACTTTTTTTTCACGTAAATAGACATAGTGCTATTGAACAGAAACAACACTGCATATCAATCGTCATAATAAAAGTATTAATTACAAAAATTAGGATAGTAGAGCTAAGAATAATGCATTTAAAAAAAATCTATGAAGAATTCATCAATATCTTGACTTTGAGAGACCCCATTCGGAAGACGCGGTTGTTTTCGAGCCGCCGAGACGGATGAGTCAATCTTTAAAAGAATCCCACTTTGCAACAGAATTTTTAAAGCTCTTAGTAAGAACCTTAGTAAGTATGTGGAATAACCTAAACTTTTCGGAATTATTATCACAATTTCTGTTGTAGCGTTGCTATCCGTGTCCCTGACGTATCGTGACATTGATAGGCTTGTTAAATGTATACTCTATTACTAACTGTCAAATAGGTTGTATGTGTTTTGGTGTGTATGGCGATTTTTACTCGAAATTATAGAAAATGTGATAAAATTCCATTCTTAAAAAAAAATATTTATATAAAGTTGAGATAAAGACTATAAATTTGAATCCAAAAGTGCTTCGAAGATTGAAAATTATCCAAAACTATTATCGTATATAAAATTTGTTCGATAAAAAAATAATCATTAAAAAGATCGCACGTAGAGAGCTGGAAAGCCATATGCGCATTTAAGGCCGCAGGTTTCCTACTCCTGGCTGAGACCTTTTACGCTCATCGAGAAGATTGATCCACGACCGCGCCAGTCTGCATGCGAAACGAGGATGATAGTAAAAGTTGTGCATTAGTGCAATTGCGGCGTGGATGCAAGTTTCCGAATTTCATTAACAGCTACGTCGACCGACAACTGATGGCCGACAATAAAGCCGACAGAATGCTGGACCCGTTCCCGCCATCCGTCTCCCGGAGTTATGGCTACGTGTGGCCGCTCGCACGCATATTTCAGCGGCGGCCATTTTAATTTGCACACCCGGCGTCGAGCCGCGAAAAAAACTGGCAACACCGCGTCGTATTGATGAGTTGCCAGCTAGCCACGGACAAGCGCGGGAGAATTATAGCTACAATGGCTGGAAGGGCTGTGTTTTTTTTCAGTTTTTACAAAGCCAGATAGATACACGACTAGAACAAATGCTCCGTGACTGTTTTGCAGGAATGCGTTTTATTGTATTCCACTATGTATGCGTGGAGTAACCATGGCGAAATACGAGATTGGCAACAACAACACCAAAAAAAAAATGAACTCGAGCGCAACATCATTTTTCTGTATGTAAATACATGTTTTGAGAAGCACTAGTTTATTTTATATATAGATATTAGCTATACACATATTAATCAAGACCAATATAATTTAATCAGTATAGCACGATCAATATACTGTATACGCAATGCGGTCCTGATGGTCAAATTTTGTGACGTGCCTGATCTACGACATCGACATCTACATACTTTCCGCCCCCGGAACAACGGCGAACGCACCTCGTCCGTGTTAAAATATGCAGAGTGCGGAGATGAGAAATTAGTTATTCATACTTTGTACAACACTAACACGATCGAAGGACCCACACGATCCCTCGAGGAATTGAAATTAATTTTTGCAGCGTGGCCCTGCCGTCGGAACGGATCTCGCACTGAGTATGAATGTGGTCCATCGTTCAGTTTTTTGTACCTACCGTATTCAGGGCGCGGTAATGGGTGTAATCTAAGATAATGGCGCGTTTCAAGGCACCGTTTGGTATCGCCGCAGTGAGGATAACGAGGACATATGGCGCGGCATTAATCTGGAGCTATGACGCCGGACCCGTCAGCATAATCTCTGGAGATCGCGTCGAGTTAATCACTGTCTACGAGATGAAGGGATTAAGGGAACTGTTAGTTGCCTTCAGCTCGGCAGATGTGAGCGTAGGGTGTTCCGCGAAGAGGTGTCAATGCATTCCAACATGTTTATTTGAAAAATTTAAATAAAACCAATAGCATATACCACTCCGAGACATTGTATATAATCAGAGGGAGAAAACCTAAATTTTTATTAATACACGATATTATAAATTTAAATTACAACAGAGTCACGTAATTTTCATGTCCTTTTTGAATAAAAATTAAATTAATGAAGTCAGGGATATAATTCGACAATCGCGTGCAAATTTTATTTCAACTTTTGAGTTGGAATTAAATTATCTTAAGGGGTAATAAATACAAGGGTAAGGTACTTTCGACAATGATGTGTAACTATTTAAACACAAACGGACGATATTGTATCAACGTAAGGAACCGCGAAGGCTATGGAGAGTTTTCATGATGGGCTATACATATGAGGAATCGTCAATTTCAATAACTTGGGATTAAAACTCAACCATCGATATAGAATTGCAGTCAATATATTGGCAAAAAAGTAGAGTTAATAATAAATATTCTGCATAATTTAAAAAGTCAGAATCAAAGAAATCCTAAGCCGGAAAAATCTTGTAAAAGCATTATAAATAGTTACAACAACAGATTTCGGCAGCTAGATGCTCCATTTAGCTCAGTTGCTAGTTTAAGATAAGACATGGTTAGCTACAAAAGTACAGATTTCAGTGTTGTAAGCCAAATCCCATTCTAGGATGTAGCCTCGAAGAAGAAGGTATCTCAGATACCCCAAGCATTTCAAGTTAAGGTATTGATGCATTCTACATCAATATCTTAACATTATTTTTGAAGAACGATTATTCTAAGAATATAAATAGTACGCCGACTAAGTGGCACATCGTACTGGATGCGAGCGAGAAAAAACATCACGCGCGTGGCAACAGCATATTGTTGTTTAAATATTTTTTTTCGCAATTGCAGTCAATAAAGGACAATGATTATTTATATTATTTATTCTTTACACTTTTTTAGACAAATACAAAAAAATATGACATGTATATTAAAAGAGTTATTCAAGAAAAATCAAAAACTTGGGGTATCAGCACGGCTAGGTTAAAATATGTGTAATTTTCTAGTACAATGCGTTGAATATCACCGTGACGTATTTTGACATTGGTTGCCATATTGGATCCTTACTTTATTATTGGCTTGTCAAAAGGTTTCTCATGTTTTATTGTAGTCAGTATTTTTTTTTAATTGTAAAAAAATGGTAAATATGAAGAGATTTTTTGAGGAGAACATTAAGCGTCGCCACCACTATATTTATAAATCCCAAAGCAATACAAAATATTTTATATGCATGAACGATAGGGATAATAAAATATATCCCTTGAAATTTCGATCTGGTGTGCAGTAAATTCGATTGTTCATCAATTAATTGATTTTCCGCTATTCCTGCAAACAGTTATTTATGATTCCCCCAGAGATGGACGAATCTCTTACATCAGTTTCGCATGCTTCGTCTGAATTTATGGCGAACGTTTCGAATAAAACTCGATTGTTCAACATCTTAAAAATAATTCGACGACTTAAAAATATTACGACAAATTTTATCGCCGTTCAGATAATATTTTACATATATTGAATGCAGAATTATAATTTAAACTAGCCGAGATGATATTACCGCAGTTCTCGAACGCTGATTTATCAAATATGTAATCCATTTACGATCTCCACTTACTCGTTATATAAGCTTCTAATTCGCATCCTGTTAGATGCAATGTTCATTTTATAACCTCCATATAAGTATTTTAGATGCTCTGGCGTTTTAATTGCGGCAGTAACGTACGAGTATCACAACAATGTTATCATTTAACATTCTGTGATGGAATGGTGCACGTTATTAAACGACATATTATGTGAAAATTTTTATTGTAATTTAACGTAGAATTTATTGACGAGCTTCGAATCTCCTCATTAAAAATGTTTTAGAGAGAGCTGCGAGCTTTGAACGCACTGCTGTTGAACAGAATAGATTCTTCGTCTTCGTAGGGCTGTTTTCAGAGGATTAAACAGGTGAATGGCAAGTCCGATGGCACGGGATCAGGACTACTCACCCATCTACAGTCATAGCACATGACTTTAGTTGGCCATTAGACCAGATCTCCCACACCATGCACTGACCGCTGCAGAGAGACCTGTTTGCGCAACACCCTGTCTCTACATGCATATGCATGCAGATATAACTATTAGCGTTTATTATTCGCATTTGTAATTTTGATGATGTATAACGCTGCATTGAAAAATATGCAAATGCGGGCTCATTCAAATGAGGGAGTTATGAATTGCCCCTACCCCGAGTGTTAACAGGTGAGAGTGGCGAAACGGGTACTCACTGACGTTTATTAATATGGTCGGAGTGTGTGCACAAAGAATGGCGTTTATTAACACCTAATGGCCCTTGCGAGGCTTTCATGAACCCAAGAAATTATGCATAAAATGCTATTAATAAAAATCATATCAATTATAACATTTTATTGTTTTCATACATTTTTATACGGATCTTAATAAATCAAAGGTTATGAGATTAGATTGCAATTCATTTCCGATGCATTCCAAGAACATATTGGCCAGAAGACACGTGGTTTCGCGCACAACTGATCTTGAACACTTTTCGTTCATAGCAAAGAGTATACTTTTTAGCGGAGATCCTGTAATAAATTTACAATAAATCATGTACTGATCCGACATATTACAAAACAAATTTACCATCATCTTTAAAAACACGATTGATGTCTTCGTTGATTTTGCTCGCATCCACTGTGCCATTGAAAATATACGATAATTGCTTTCCGAGACAATTGATTCCGCAGTAAATCGAAACGTTGTCCATTCCATCTCTGAGAATTTGCCTCCGAAACGATTGCAAATCAATAGTGGGCATGTTTAACTGTTAAAATACATTATTTAATAGATTTTTAAATGAAGAATGTCTCTGTGTGTAGTTTTAAGCTGGCCGGTTTAAAATGTTTTGCCTAAAGAAATAGACGAGATCCTACTCGAACACGGCTAGAAGATGAAGACTTAATTGAAATCGGCACAGGAAGCATCGAGATGATAGCAGCAATGAGGAAGTAAAAGAACTACTACTTAATATTGATCTGAATTTTTATAGTGTAGTAGTTTTATAGTATAGTAATTTTAAATAAGGCTTATAGAATAAAACGAATCTAGTATATTCATAGATAACATAAAAAGCTTTTCATTCAAGGAGCTAGAGTTGATTAGAGTTCAAGCAAAATTCAGCATTCTATATTTTTCTATATACAGTCAGTTCTCGACTTACGACGCAAAAAATCTAATTTTAATTATCTCAGATTAATTATTGAAAGTAAAGTATAAATGGTATATGGATCAAACTCTTAAAATGCTGTTAAAATGCTGTTTGAAGTTGAAGGACAATTTAGAAGAGAAGCTAATATTATTGTATAATTTGGTAAACATCTATTGGAAAATGACTTTGAACACTTGATCGAAATTAATGAAGAACGAGATATCGTAAAAATAACTTCATAAACTCTAATATGTAATAAAAAAAAATCTGCGAAATATATGGCCTAATTTGGGATAGAATTCAAAGAATTTTCAGCACGTTCAAAGGTGCGCCATATTTTTCAGCAATCACATGCTTGCTATTGAGATATTTATTAGCAAAGGACAAAATAATATATAGAAGAAAAATAAACCTCATCACTGCAGTAGCTGAAAATCGCAAAAATTGCCATATGGATTAACAGCGAAGATGTTTAAAATACTCAAAAATAATTGTAATATATATATTTACTTATGAAAATCATAAATAAAAATAATTAACGTATGTACTACCTATATTGTATGTCTATTAGTTATAATTATTAAGAGAGACCATAAAGATTTAAATCAGGAAATAAAAATCTAAATGATGCTCAAAGAATCTGGACGACTTTCAAAATTTGATGATGACATTTGAAATGACTCCTCAAAGCCTGGTTGAATACATCGATATACGTTCTTTTCTCTATTTGATGGGATGTAAGAGGAATAATTCATTAAAAATTATTAAAACCTAGACAAACAATTGGGAAGATTGAGAGAAAATAAAAATCAAACGTCAAATTTGGCTTGTCGTTTGATTAATAGAAAGTAATAATTAATCACTACGATAATAAACGCCCTCAAAGAGCAAGAAAAAAAATCAGAAATTAAACTGGAAGGTTCTGCCATATTCCCAGACCTTGCGATTACTCTCTCTTCAAGAAAAACGTTTACAAATTATTACAAAAGACGAGCACCACTTCAACAAGTATTTCAATACAAAACTTTTACTATAACAGATATATCGCGCAAAAAAGGATAAGTAATGTAATTTAATAAAAATATTACATATTGTCTACAATCAATGAAGACATCGTTAACTTTCTCTTGATATTCTTTGAGGCCCTTCACATCAAAATTAATTAATGTTTTGATTGGATTCGCATTTACTATTAATGCCAAAATAAAAAACACCATTAAACTTGATATAATAAATATACTCATGACACTGAACTCCACTAAAATGTGTAGCGAAACTGACGAACACCATGACTAAACTATGGCTTTTATACCTATGATAATATGTAATAATAGAAGCAATTTTGTGTATAAAAAGTAATTGAAAAAATTATGCATCGTATGACATTGAATATATGTCAAAAATAATTTTGACAATATAAATTGAAACATATTAAATTTGAACCTCTACCATGAAATGTATTTTTATCTTATAGTGAAATCCATGTCGAGCCAATATTTTATTTATAATCAGGGGTGGCTCGTCCATATACACCACAGCACCCCCAAACAATTTGAGGAAAATATATTTTGGTATTGTAATATATATGTGAAAATATAAATATAATTCATATTTATTAATCTGGTCGGTGCCTAGCGCTGTGTATTTTTCAGCGCTACCAGCGTCGGGTATTGGATGGATGCGGGTCGGTAGCGGAATGCGGGGGGAATCTCGCCGTTAAGCACAGTGTCGCACTGCGACTTGGTGCAGTTATACTGACTCACAGCTTCTTTGAGCCACGTGCCGCTTGTCACTTATTTTATTATTGTTAGTATTTGTTTAGCATTTTTACCCCACCTTTTTATATTTTATATAAAATACAAGCGAAATATACTTTTTAAATAATTAATATCCCGCAAATATTTTACTCACGGACCGCCACTGTTTATAATCATGAATATTTAATTATGATTATTTTTATTTGTGTAGATAAATTTAAAATAATATAAATATTATTTAATTTGAATTAATTATGATAATAAAAATGCAAATATTACTCAAGAATTATACAAATTATAGCTATAAACTTCAATTCTGAAATTATTAATTTACTCGAAAAAATATATTTATACTAATAAATATAAAATATTTACATTAACACCAATCGTACGCAATAGCTGTGGTTCATTGTGTATCTGCAATTAGTGAGATAATTAAATAATTCGCATTTCATCATTGCAATCCCGTATGCGTTATTCACCTAACCGCGATTCCATTGCATTTCCGCATTTTCCGGACACGGGGAAATAAACAAAAACACATACACACACATTCGACTAAATTTATTCATTTACATTAATTCACGTAGGCTTTAGAAATGCAGCTGTCATTGCATTCGCTTGCAATTCTTTGGCAATGCATTCAAAAAATATATTAGCCAGATGACAAGTGGTATCGCGAACGACTGATTTTGCGCACTTTTCATTCATCTCCATGACCACGTGTTTAATCGGAGATCCTGTAATAATTGTAAAACAATTACAAATTTATACCACTAATTATAAATAAAATTATATACCATCATTAAGAAACAATCGATCAATATCTTCATTAATTCTGCTCGCATCCACCGTGCCATTGAATATATACGACAGTCTCTTTCCGAGACAATTAATTGAACAATAAATCAATTTAGGGGTAATTGTGCTTCTTAAAATCTGTCTTCTGAACATTTTTAAATCAAGAGTCGGTATATTCAACTATAATAATACAGTGTTTAATATATGATTTCCGTATTATAGTATGAAATTGAATAAAATACCTCATCTTTACAGTCAACGAATACATCTTCGACTCGTTCTTCGTATTCTTTAAGATGATTCACATCGAAATTGATTCCTTTCATGTCTGAATTCACATTTACTATGAATACCAATACAAAAACCGCCATAATATTCAATATATTGGATAGAACCATACTGAATGATTCAGATTGATGACTAACTGCACTAAAATATCTGAGGACACTGATGATCACTATGATCAAATCACAGCTTTTATAGCAAATGCATAGGATTATTAAAATAATATCAGTGTTCGGAAACAATTTTGGGTGCGTAAGGTCGTTTTCAAAAATTTTCATGACAATAAATAATTTAAAATAGTGACCCTGACCTGCGGGATTTTATTAAAATAAAATTTAACACTGAACCAAATTTTATGCGCAAACGTTTTGCGGTAAAGTATTGAGTCCGTTTCCCATAATCTGAATTTATTACGCTCAAACAGAATGTGCGCAAAAAACGCCTCGCCATTTCCAGAATAATAACGTATAATTTAATATTCAATCATTTAATGATTTCGGTTTAATTTTCCATATATTTCATAGGCGCAAATCATACGTTGGCCACACCATGGCGGATTAAATTGACGGATGTTGAACAAAACGTGAAAAAACGTATGAAAAATTAGCCGATAATAAACGGAAATGGAACCGCGGATAATTCAAGTGTTTATTGTCGATGGATTCAATGGATTTTTTTTCACGTCCAATTCACGGTCATACGAGGTGTTATTATTTTTATAATATTCCATTAAATATATTTTTTTCGCGGCCGTCTGCGTAGACGACGAGATGCCGGTCCATTATTGTGTTCGGATAGTTTATCCGCGTAACTCGGCAGGGAGTCCCTCATTCATTTTTTACGTGAGCTGAATAAAAGAAAAATAGCACGAAAAAAAAAATGTAAATGGGGCGACATTCCACACAATGGGACGGAAAATGCATTTATTTTTCGATGGTTTTTCGTCGAACGATGAAATATGAACGACGCAATTTCAACGAGAATGCAACAAATTAAATTCAATATTTTCGTTTTATGCGTCGCAAAAACCTAACGGGGCAGATGTCCATTCGGAATATATTATTCATCTCGTAAGGGATTCACCGTGCATCGTTGAAGATCTGACCGAGAATAAAATAAATGGTTATGATCGGGATATGAACCCTGTCCCCTGTGATTTGCCTTCGAGGTTTATGTCGTTTTTCTTGGCAACGCCGGCCGGAATTGTATCGTTTGTCATAATACTGGGAAAATGAAAAGGTTTGTATCGTTTAACGATATACAGCGGGGAAATGCGATTTGAATATTAAGATGTGTACAGAGTGATGCGGAAAATTGAGTTTACATACTTTCCATATTGATTTTTGGATGCGATGGCCGTTTAAAATGTTTAAGATTTCTCAGAATATCCAGCGTGAAGTCATAGAATGTAGGCAGAACCAGTTTTTGTATTGTTATCGTAATGTACCAACATCATCACCAGTACGCGGTTAGAATGCTATCTTAAGATTAATTATCTAGAAATCCTCATCGCAAGAGGTCCAGTTTTCGGGTCAAAAAGCCCACTCATAATTTGTTAGCGATATAAAAAATTATAATAATATTTTTAAATACATTTACGTACCTTTTTAAACAGCACATTTCATTTTTTTAATTCCTGATGTTTATAGTCGTAATTATTTATATTACAATATTAAAAAATAATTAATAATAACGAAGATCTTCAATTTTAACTTAAAAAAGCTAAAAGCTTATTTTACATGAAATTTAGATAATAATAATAACAATTATGAAAAGATCTATTATTCTCCGTCTTTACGAGAAAATATCTCAAACTACTTGACTATTTGACAATTTTTTTGATTAATCGGTAATAATACTTTAAAAACCTTCGCTTTCTCACATTTAAAAAAAATTAAAAATGCTGTTTTGATTATAAGGAAATATTTATAATATTAAATATTTTTAATAACTTTTATTATTAAATATTTACTAATTTATTTTAACATAACAAAAAAAATCACCATGGAGGGAAGTCGAAAATGAATTAAAATAAAAAAAATAAGGACATGTATCATCATGGTTGAGACGGAGGTGTTCTCCAGGTGGCAAAGACCCGCCTCAGGGTTAAAAGGCTGCGTATAAAATAAATAAATAATTATAAATAAAATACCGTATTAAAATTTAAGAAATATTTTCTTTGCTGCGTGACTATAACTTATTTGTTATAAAGATCGAAAAGAACAAAAACATATATTAATATTATATTCTATAAATGCCACCTGCTTATAGTATTAGTTTTGATCAGCATTAGATACATGTTTTGTTTTGTTGCTATCTCCTTCTAACATATTTCACCAGGCGAAACTTTTACAAAATTAAAAATAGCCGCCGTTTGTTTTGTTGCCGTTCCTTTCTAACATAATTCTTTTCGGTCACACAACGCGCCAGGTGACTTTCTATCTAATGAACTTCTTCAAAGACCTTTGATAAAAAAATTGCCATTGCAGTAATATGTTTTACATCCGTCCAGTGTGTTAACGTTTATTTCAACGTTTTGGTTAAAAATTAAAATACCGTAAATGAAACCTTTTTATAGCAAATTTTTTAGCAAATGCGACGGTTAGTTTTGTTGAAATATTCGCATTATTTTAACTAATTAATTTATTAACTAGCCGTGGGTCTATTTGGTAACGCAAGTTTTTGATTTTTCTCGAATAATTCTTCTAATTTAAACCCTACATGTCACAAACTTTTTATATTTGTTTAAAAAAGTATAAAGAACAAATGACTTAATTAATCATTGACCTTTATTGTCCACAATTGCAAAAAATAAATAAAAACCACAAAATTCGCTACTGTTGCCAAGGGAGCGATGTTTTTTTTGCTCGAATCCAGTACGACGAGTAAAACGAAATAGTGACGTGTTTTGTTGCCGTTTCCTTCTAACATAATACGTTTCGGTCACACCATGCGGCAAGCGACCTTATTATTGCTCTTCTTTAAAGAATTTTTAGTAAAAAAAATGACGATAGCTGTGGTCTGTTAAGATAAAAAAACATTAATAGTGGTTGCACATATTTAACAAAGTAATTTATTTAAAAAATAGTGTTATTATTCTCTGAATCTGAATATTAATATATTTTTGACATAGTGATATTAAACAAAGTTAGCAACACAGTACATCAATTGTTGATAAATCAGATTTGACACCTGCATACGCCATATTTTTCAGTAAAAAAAATCAGCAATAGTATCTCACAAACGTCGAGATTTTTGATTTTTGAATAATCAATCATCAATAAACCAATAATTATTTAAAAAAATAAATATGCATTGATCCGTTGGTTAACACACACATACGTGATTATATATCATATATCAATAATATTACATTCAAAATGTATATAATTTGAGTTCGATAACGCGATATTACTTCGCTAATCAAATTTAATGGTAACGGTCTTCGAAATGTTACGAAATCCCGACCACGAATTCAATTTAAAAAACGCAGATGTATCAATCCTGAGGAAAACCACAACAATTCACCAAAAAAAAAAAAGATTCAAGACCCATCGATCCCATTTCTCGAGCCATAAAATGGCTACCGCCTACAAGTATAGCATAAGTATCGACATACCTGGTCATGGTGTTCAAAAGGTTATGAATGGCAAACTTGATGACGGGTCTGTGCGGAGGCTCCCAGCTGTTATACGCTTGATCCGGACTGATGCCATACTCCGTAGTGAATCCATAGGGATCCCTATAGCTTCTATACTCCATGTTGGGATCCGAGGCATATACGGAATGATTCACACGACACAAATTCAATCAGTCACCCCCGGACTTCTTCCACGATTATTGGATTACAGTAACGAAGTGCAACTGGAAGTGTTTTCGCCACACCCCTTATTTGTGCGATACCTCTGTCGTTAACACGCTGGCAATTTGCAGAAATGGATTCAATATGGCTGGACGAATTTGTTCGGGTGCGATATTAAACAGGAATCAAATTTTACAGCCGCCGAATAAGGCGTAGGTTGCAGACACGAGAAAATTCATTGTCATATTACGAGATAGTAAACATTCCATTTACGTCAAATATTATTTACGCAATAAAACTAACGCACACTCGTATATATGAGAAGAGTTGAAATAACCGCGGGGCTATTCTCCATTGTATTAAAATTAAAAAGAGCGGAATTTTCACGAGATAATTAGTGTTAATTGCTCATTTCCTCGGAGTATACGCTCGAACCGCTGGATAAACAGACACTTTTGGCAGAGTTTACACAATTGTTTTATATACACTATTGCATCCGATGTTTATATACAACGATTTAACCTAAAAATATTTTTAGCGAAGAGTTTAACTACTTCGATATCAGTGTAGGGCCGGACCGGTACTGAGGGCTGTCACCCCTATGGTTAAATTCGTACCACCCTCAACCGAGCAAATAATAATGAAGGGTGATTTTAACGTACATTACAATCATTTTACAAAATTAAAAATAATCATTAAAAATTATACGTATAATTAAACGCGAATCGAGATAAAATAAAATGAAATATCATCAAAATCAAACCGAAAATAATTGAAATAATATATTATAATCATGTAATAATACTACAAAACATTATTAATATATTTAAATGTTTTAAAACAGTTCATTAAATACTTTATGATCACCCTGTGAGGTGTCACTTGCTGCCCATTAATAAAATACACATAAAATTATATGAGTACAGTACTGCGCGCGGTTTTGTCATCATTTGTATGCACCGCATAAAAAATGTATAAAGAAATGCATTGGCAGGTTGTACACTCTGATAGTGCTGGTGAATAAATACGCAATCAGGGATTAAAAACCATCGGATGATAATAAAAAATATATTTAAAAAAATCAACATATTATCGAAGTTATTATATACAATAAACTGAATTATAATAATAATATCATGTAATACTGTATTAAATAATAAAATGTTGACAACACCTGGATTCGTGATGTAATCCCACATATATTTCGCCCCACCACCGCCCAGATACGTCACCCCTCTTTTTGGCTAGACGACGTGAGTATATCAAATCAGTACAAGGGATGTCCAAGCTCAATTAAATTTTATTTAATTTTTTAATGTTTGTAAATAATTTTCCGCCATTCTTATAAAAATTCTGTTCATACGACGATTACGTAAATTGTTAATTAAATTATTTTGAGCGAGCGCAGCCCTGTTTTATGGATATCTATTATTATTTCGGACAAAGGGTAGACAATCGGAGGGGGTCAGCCCCCTCAGGCCACACAATGTTAGGACCACCACGTGCCAAAACCCATACATACTCAATCGGTGAATAAAATGGCAATAAATAAATTTGCGGGTGTTTATAAATAATAACAACAACAGAGAATAGAAATAAACACTAAAAAATCCATCTATGATGAAGAATATAAAAAATAGACAAAAAATAATGCGGTGATGAGTCATAATCTAGATTTTTTTTATGAACTAAATTTATTAAGCAAGACGTAAAACAAAAGTTCAAAGATATAACTGACACGCCTTTCGTTTCTTAGAAATATATTATAAATACTAACATTTTTATTAGTTTAACCGATTCGTCACGGCGGCTCGAAACCAACCGTGTCGTCCGAAGGGGTATTTATAATGGAAAATAGACCCAAGCATTTCGAGTGAAGATATTGATGAATTATTAATCAACATCATGACAATTTTTTTAAAAATGGATTATTCTAAGATTCAAAATATTTATTATAGATATACTTCATGATTTGGTCGATATTTTGGATATTTTAAGTAATCATAAGACCCGTAAATGACACGCTCACTCGACGCGTCTCTCTCGTACGCTTCACTCACACCTGGGACATCGTACTGGATGCGAGCGAGAAAAAACATTGCGCCTGTTGCAACAGAAGCTAATGTAGTTGTTTTTATTTTTTCTCGCAATTTTAGACAATAAATATTTATAATATTTATTCTTTAGACAGTTTTAGACAAATATAAAAAGTATATAACAAAAGTACTTTCGCCGCTTTTTTAATAGTACATGTATTTCTATTAACCTAGCCGTGCCGAAGGGGACTATTTAGGATCGCAAGTTTTTATTTTTCTCGAAAAAATCTGTTAACCTTTTCCACTCTGTGGAAAGAGTGAAAAAGGACCAGACATATCGAAATATATAAAAGATTTTTAGCAAAAAAAATGTTTAATTAATTTATTTAAAAAAAATGTATTTTATTGAATAGGATATCAGATCAAACCCTATGGATTCTTCTTATTCATTGTACCAATGATTCTTTTTTAATATACGTAAAATAAAACGAATGAGAGTAGAACGGAGATTCGAACAAAAATGGTCAGAGTGGAGAGGGTTAATATAACCCTTATATGTCCCAAACTTTTTTTATTGATCTTTATTGTCCACCAGAAAAAAAACCACAATACTGGCTTCTGTGGCCACGTTTTGTAGCCAATGTTTTTATCGCTCGCATCCAGTACGATGTGCCAAGAGCGAATGAAACGTATACTAGTGACACGTGCCGCGAGAATTTGGCGTTTGGTCTACCAGTAAGCGTCATATTAATTACTAGGAAAATCGAAAACATCAACCAAATTTTGAACCATATGAATAACTATAATTATTCCTTGAAAAATATCATCAATATCTTGACTTGAAATGCTTGGGGTCTATTTTCCATTATAATATACCCTATTCGGACTACGCGGATGGTTTCAAACCGCCATGACAGATCGATCAAGATTGTTACATGCGGCTTGCACAACATTAACCGCTTAACGCCACGGCGTGCAGGCACGCAAAACCGGCTAACCAACAGCGCCACGGAAAACGCTACTACGTATTTATTTATGAATAAATATAATATTTTTAAATGAAAATTTAATGCAGAGACATATTTTAAAGGCAATGTGATTGTTAGAATGTCGATATGTTTTGCCGTTTCATTTTATTTGAAGTTTATATGGCGTACGGCAAAATTCCATAAAATTGGCTTGGCGATTAAAGGGTTAAAAAGGATTGTTCATCTCTGCTATAAATGCTTCTTATTGATTTTACCGATGAAAATCTTTTTTTATATATTCGTAAAATAAAATGAATGAGATTAGAACGGAGATTCGACCGAAAATGTTCAGTGTGGTCCAGAGTAAAAACGTGGGGTCCCCAATAGACCGCATCGGCACGGCTAGGTTTAAGCTAGAAACAAAACAAGTGTTTAAATAAATACGCGACACGCCTTTCATTTCTTAGAAATATATTATAAATACTAGTATTTTCAATGGTTTATCGTCAACGTGTTGGGTTAAAAGATGTTTACATTGCTTCATTAACTTTTCTCAAAGCTCCTAACGACGGGGCGTCTTACAAAACCCGAATGTCCTATACAGGCTATAAAAGTCTATTCAATGTGCCGTCTAATCCCGAAGGAAGACACCTGATTACAATGTCAAGCACGTGTTGTGTCCTCTGCGTCCAATCGATACCATCTCGTTGCGACTGGCCCTGTTCCTTCCGCGCTGCTGCAGTAACGCAAGCTGACAGTGACAGATAGTGCTGGCCGGCCAGGGTCGCCGAATAAAAATGGTGATGGCGACATGCCCGTCGATATCCGTCCGATGGTTAAACATTTGCATACATAATAGCGACGGAATAATCGCGAGACTGCGAGCATAGACCATAAACAGTGATGGGTCACTTTCTGGAACATGTTGCGAATCGCAAGGCGAGAAGGCGGGTCTCGCCGAGAGAGAGCTCGTTATAGAAACTGGTCCCATTCGAAAATTATAGAGTTAAACGCAAATTAGCACGAAATTATCGATTCTTTGCTAAGTTAATAACGACACACATCCAGAGAATTGATCGAATTTGAATACTGACCAAGTATACAATATTCTCAAACAGTAAAAAAAAGATTTATTGTTGAGACATCAACTTGACGAGAATTCTACGGTTCTCCATAAAAGGTAAATATGGTTGCAAACGCAAGATGTTTGACTGGATGCTACGACCAAATCAAATCAGAAACAAGCTGAAGTCCTGTAGAAGCTTTTCGTATTGTAATAAACAAGAATAGTCATGATAACATTCCTCATTCGTCAATCACGAAGAAAAGACACTTAATATTATTTATTACCTAGTCGTGCCGATTTGATGGGTCTATTGCAGGGTTTCCCAAACTATGTTCCGCGGAACACTAGTGTTCCGCGGATCCAAAATAGGTGTTCCGCGGAGCTTAAATAAATATTTTACAAAAATTCTTCTGATACGTCTATCATCGAAGAAGAAAATCCAAAAACTGTGATTTCTTCAAAATCGAATATTAAAGAACAAGTGTCATCTAATGAACAGACCAAAACGGAAGTACGATGAAAGTTATTCGAAATTTGAATTTACGTATATGGGCAATTCAGATGCTCTCGATGCAATGTGTATTTTGTTTCAAAAAATACTAGCAAACAGTTCTTTGACTCCAGCTAAACTTCGCAGGTACTTCGAAACGACACTCAAATTACAAAGGAAAAATCATGCAAGTTTTTAAGAGACAACTTGACTCACTAGAAAAGTCCAAATTTCAAATGATTACAATGGAATTATTAGTCTTCTTGAAGGCACACAATAATTTGCAACATTATTTTAATAAATTTTTAACAAATCCTTGCATATCTGGCGGATATTTTTACAAAGCGCAATGATGTTAACTTATCATTACAAGGAAAAAGTATTACAATTTGAGAGATAAAATTAAATCTTTTGATAAAAAAATACAATTTTGGATTTCATCAGTTGAATCTAATAGTTTTGATTGTTTTCCTGTCTTAGATGAAGACTTTAAATGAATTGGATTTTTGAAAGTTGATGAAGAAGTTTCACAAGTATTTTTAGAACAGTTACTTAACTTGAAAACAACTCTTTCCGAATATTTTCCGAAAGCTAATAAGGACGATTCCTGGGTTCGGAATACATTTTTCGTGGCAGTTAAACCAGTGGGTTTAAGCGCAAGGGATTATGAGAATTTAATTGATTTAATTAAAGACTCTGATTTGAAACAAAAATATAAAGATCAGCCATTAAATGATTTCTGGGCGAGTCTGACTGAAGAGTTCCCCAATGTGTCAAAACAAGCTGTGGTTTGTTTACTTCCTGGACCAATATTGTGCCTGATATAAAAAAATTGTAATTTAAGAACCCAAAATCATCAGAGTCATTAGGAGTTTTATATATTAGTATTTTAATTGTTATTAAATAAATGATATTACTTTAACAACATTTTTTATATTTAAGTTTTTGATTTTTCTCGTATACTTTTTTTTATATAAATTCTACATGATACAAAAAATTATATATTTGTCTAAAAAAGTCTGAAGAATTTTTTTTTTAAATAAATCATTGTCCTTTATTGTCTGAAATTGGAAAAATTCATCAATATCTCGACTATCTAGGCCCCCTTCGGACAACTCGGTTGTTTTTGAGCCGCCGCGACGGATGGGTTAAGGGTTTAAACAATTGCAAATTAGAAAATCATTTAAATGCAGAGCCGTTTTTATTATAATGATTCTAAAATAGGATATTTTTTTATACTTTGATAATTAAAGCTTTATTAAAAAAAATATTGAATAATAAATATTTAAATGTTGTTAAGGAAACGCAATTTAAAAAAAACTTCTTGTTTTTTTTATACTTCTTAATCGTTTCGTCACGATGTTAAAATATATAATATCGATAGCCTATGGGTGCCTAATTATTTATAGCTTAAAATAGTCATATTCGACCGGTGTAACGTGAGAAGATCTTTAATAATTATTATTTAAATTAATCTTGAAAAAAGTCCAAAGCAAAATATTAATATTATGTACATATAATTAAGATGTGTTGCGGAAGTTAACAACAGGTTAAACCTGCCGCCCCCGAGAGCGCTCTCTGATCCTTGACCTGAGTGACCAGAAATGTGCACAAAAATAATAAAACACATTTTTTATAACATAAGCGTTCTAGGAATTGTGGATCCATCATCGGCACGTCAGAATAATAGGTTAAACACATGACTTAAAAAATGACAAAATCTATTTTTTTAATAACACGATGTTTAAGTTTTAATTTAATAGAAATATATAATATTATCTACTATGTAATAATATAAATTAATAAGATATATTTAGTAATACTATCATAATAAAAATAATAGAGCGTTCGCTTTTTGAGTATTTTTATGGCGATCTGAATACATAAAATTAATAACACGATAAGATCTAAACAACGGGGTGAATTTTATCAATTTAAAAGTGGTAATTGTTTAAATCGGATTTATCTAGTCGCTGATTTGACGGTGGCTGTAGTGGACAGGGCATCGCATGGCGAGGGAGGGTGGACGAGCGGGGGCATATATTAATTAATATTGACCGCACCTTCAAGATACTTGCACAATACACTTTCATCCAGGTTAAATGTTGTTTTTTTTACGACTTTTGTATTCAGATCGCTTTTCAGGTGTTTTAGAGAAATTGTATGTAATTTTTTTCCACGATGTTTATTCGATGATTTCCGCTTCTTCTCAAGAATAAAATCCAGATGGAGGTCATTCGATTTTTTTCAATACGATTAAATTTTCAGGGTGTGGCACATATCAACGAGTAATAGACACGACAATTAACTGATTAACCCAGCCGTGCCGATGGGGTATATTTGAAACCTCAAGTTTTGATTTTTTTAGAGTAACTCTTTAAAAATAAATCCCGCAAGTCACAAACTTTTTATATTTGTCTAAAAATGTCTAAATAATAAATATTATAAATAATCATTGACCTATATTGTCCACAAATACAAAAAAAAAAATAAAAACAACAAAATTTGCTTCTGTTGCTATAGGTGTTTTTCTCGCTCGCATCCGGTACGATCTGCCAAGTGCGAGTGAAACGTACTAGTGACACGTGGCGCGAGAACTCAGTTGGTGGCGTGTATTCAGTCTGCGGCCTTGTGCGCTTATTATATAAGCGTCATATTAAATATTTAATACAACTAAAATATCGACCAAATTGACTTTGAAATGTTAGGGGTCTCTGATAGACTCCCTTCGGACAATTCGGTTGTTTTCGAGCCGCCGTGACGAATAGGTTTATAAAATTTACATTAATTTTAAATTATTTCTATCGCTTTCAAATTGCGAAACCGTGTAAATATGTATCTAGATGTGCCCCCTTGCATATATGTGTCTGGTCTCTAATGGATTTCTCACCACAGAGACAGTATACCCTGAGAAGGAAAACCCTAATCTGTTGACCAATAATTGGTCTAGTCTCGATACTTTCGCTCATCTTCCTTCTTTTTTGGGGACTTATCTCTGGAAAGTCACTTATACATAATGAAGGTTGCTATCATGCATTGGGGCTTGCGATAGAGCTAGCAGAGGGCTCGTTTTTAGGCGGATGTGCGTATGCGTATACTAATGTAGAGGAGATAGAGCAGATACGGACCAACCATCCTCCCCTGCTTGCCTGGACTGCAGTCAGGAGGGGTAAAGGAATTCGATGCACCACCAGCGGTGAGATGTACGTTCCAATGCCAACCAATGTAGAAGGAAACTCAAAAGCCACTTTTAAGACAGTTTAGGTCCCCGCGGTATGGTCACGAAAGAGGAGCCCTCACGTCACGTGTAAGACTCAGGTTCCTTTGGCCTAGACTGCTATTCGAGAGTTTGGTAAGGCCCATGCTCTCAGCGAGTGAGAGCCTTGTGGCTGGCAAATGATGATCTAAATTAAAGTCGCGTCGAAGACATTTTTCTTAAAATATCGAAATTTTAATTATACCATTGGATTGATAGGAAATTCAGAATCGATTTTGATACAGATATTTTCTCTCATTAGTCCCTTTTAGTAATTTAAACTTCCGGTATCGACATGTAAGTATGCAGTAAATAAGCGGCCAAAAAGAAATTTTCTAGAAAGTGACACTATATCCATCAAATAAAAAAAGAATACATAGGAAACGGCATCTCAATTGGTCGGTTTTCCGTCAAAATTTGGCGCGAAACACGCCAAAAATAAAAGAAACTTCACTATACAAACGCCGCATCCGCACATCACAACATCCGTAACCTATTCAAGAAAAATATTGAATCTGACACATCACAATTTCGTGTGAAATTTAAGCAGCTTTTTGATTGACACGTGAATCCAGACAAACCGGATGGCTGTCACATGACAAAATTGCCAGGGAGAACAAAAACACTTGTAATCCAGTTAGAAGTAACGGTAACGCGGTAGTGAAAGATGACACTGGATGATGATGGCAATCAATCTCGGCCGTGATATGACAAAACGGATAAAACACTCACTCGAAAAAAATATGTACAGGACAGGAGACGGGCACATACCTGAAACAAGAAAAAAATATGATAAATTAACGCAAACAAGAACAATTTTCTCTAGCACTTAATGTATTTTTGTTGACACAACGAAATTATATTTGTGCACGTACACAGAAAAGTAATATAATATTTGCTTATGTAAATTAGTATATATTCAAGCGCAAGATTTAAAACTCGTCCGTTATAACACTAAACATTACCAACACGAGTGCGTGCATTTATCTCGAATCACTTAGTACTCGATGATCATCGTGTGTAACTTTATATATATATATATAAAAAAAATAGTATTCAAGTTAATCATAGGTTACGCATACTGTTATTATTTCTAATGGACCCAAAGGAAACATTAAATTGAATTATATATGCGAACACATATTTTAATTAAAATTCCATACATAACGGATGTTTCGATACACATATATAAGATTTACTAATCGTCGATGGTTTCTAGAATTCGACCACATTTTAAGATCACATGTACTCTATGGGCAATCAATCATAATCGCCTTTTAAAAAATGATTAGTCAGTTCTAACGACTATGGCGTAAATTGAACCACTTTCGCGCCCATCCCGTTAAAATATTATTTCCGACATCAAAGGGTTAATTATCAAGACTGTTAGAACACTCAGTGTATTAATTTCCAGCATTGGTGATTAATGACGTATTTGATAGAGTGGAATTGGATACTCTGACTGATTGGTTTAATAATGAGCACTATCGTAATCAATAATATAATTATTTAATTATGATATATGAAAATAGATAAACAAATCTTATTGAAAAATTATAATATTTAACAAAAATTAGCTATAGAAACCAAAATAAATACATTTTTGTAGAGATTTGAAGCGAATTAATAATTTTATATATAATTGAACTTATAATAATAACATATTTTAGTTATATACATTGTTGTTTTATTCAAGTTGTATTAAAAAACGCATTCTATTTGAAATGCACTTTATAGATTCAATCAGTACTCAACAAGAGCAAAAAACTTTGGACCATTTTAACCTGATCCACTTTATTGGGACAGACGTATTGGCACAAACGATTTTTTAGCAAAAAGTTTTTAACACGTTTTTCTATTTATATATAAAAAAAATATATTTTATTGAATAGGAAAGATCAAACTCAATAAATGTTTTTTATTCATTTCCCCAATGAAAGTACTTTTTATATATTCGTAAAATAAAATTAATGAGAGTAAAACGAGAGATTACACGAAAAATGTTCAAAATGCAAAGGGTTAATTTTTTCGTTGTACCCTTGTTCCTTTGTATTGCTAGTTTTCAAATATTAACTTCAGAGGATGTAAAATATTAAATGCCATTCGAATCTTCTCAATACTCTAGATATACACTTTCAGCAAAGCATTTTAAATTATCATGTTTTCTCAAAAAGGAAATTGCCCTTTTAGTTAGAGAAACGTTTTCAGTTTTAGTTGGGAAACGTTTTCAAATATATTTATTTTAGTTTTACCTGATCTAGACACCATTACTATTTAGTTTAATAATCATAAAAAATCGTTAATTATTTAAAATATAAAATATCGGAGATAACTCGAAGAAAAATATAAAAATTATGCTGTGCGTGAAATCAATCTGCCGAGTTCGCGTGTTACACAAAAAAAATATTCGTATGTTACTCTGTAACATGCGTGTCATAGGTTGGCCATCCCTAATATATGAGTGCAAGGAAAAGTGATATATTTATTATATGATTAAATTAATTAATTTAAATATAATATATTTTTATTTTAAATACTAGATCCATTTAAAATGCATATATAAATATTTAGAATACATATCTCTTTTTTTACACGGTTTTAAAATAACACTGTCGACGAAAAAGAATAAATACGATATTTTAACACGAATTATTTGTTCTAATGGGTAAAAAAATAAAGAAATGTTGAAATATGTCAACTAACAGATGCTTTAGTTAACGACGACTTGCAATTTGCTTGGAGCAATGAACAAGATTTTCTCACCGACCTAGAACGAGCTCTAAAAATTTGACGGGACCTGGACACTTGTATGACTGGATATCAAGAAATCGTGAAACAAAAACACAGTAGTGAAAAAAGTGACAAAAATAACAGATTTTACAATAACTAACAAAAATATTCATTAGATTCTAAAGCATATGGTTAGTATTTATGAATAATATTAACATTTTATGTAATTTATTTATTACATCTTCATGTTTTACACGATTTTCTATAGCACAATGTTATTATTTTTTTTAAATAATATTATCGTTTGATCTATTTACATATTCTATCACTTTTTACACGGTTTTTTCGTGTATGATTGTACGGTTGTATGACATAATTGGATATGTATGATTGAAAAATACAATAAAGCCATAAAAATCGAACGAATCGTACTTGTTTTCAAATTTACGATCGCCTACAGAGTCACAACGACATGGCGCGATTAATTCGCAAATATTCAACGGCCATAATTCGGATCCAATAATAGATGCGCGATGCAGATTGCGCGCGATAAGGCCGCGGAGAGCGCACTAAATAAATATGTCGATGACCCGAGAAGCTAAACTGCTGCAGTGCCATCGGCATCCTGTTTGTGGCTCCGACGTCGACGAGAACAAGTCCGTGTAAACACGTCGGAAGACATGTGCGGAAGACCAAAATAAACTTTACTGCTCCGGCAAAGTGTGCGATCCCGATGCACGTGTCAACCCGACGGGAGCATCGGGAGCAGGCGACCATGAAAGCTGCCGCTAATGTGTTACCTTAAATACGGGATAGGGTATGGTAAAAATTAAGCCCTACTTGCGGTATGAATAAAGCTTATTTTAAAGCTTTAGAATTAAGAATGCACAGATTATTTCGTTCCAATCTATTGGGTTGTTCGGAAAGTCATTTCGTTTTTTTCCAACAGAGGACTTAATTGTGTTTTTTCACAGCCGACTTTACACTTAAGCCGCATAATCATTATATATTTTGACAACTAATATAGCTGGAAGCAGCGCCCAGAAAAGTTCGATTGATTCTACGCAGTAGTTTTGGTTCCTACCGCTTTCAGATATAGAATTATAAAAGCAGCGTTTTTCAGCATATTATAAGAAATTCTGTTCAAACAGAAAAAATTATCTGAGAATTATTATTGTGGAAGATGTATTAACAGAACGCCAGTGCCAAAACTGGTTTGCAAAATTTCGATCCGGAAATTTTGATGGTGAAGATGCACCACGTTCTGGAAGGCCGGTTAAAGCTGATGAAGGCACAATAAAGGCATTAATTGATCAAGTCGTGAGATCGCTGAGAGATTAAATTGATCGAATTAGAACGTTCATGATCATTTAAAACGCCTTGGTTTAATCTCAAAGCTCGACATATGGGTTCCTCTTGTTCTTACAGAAAGAAATTTATGCCGTCGCGTTGACGTCTGTGATTTGCTTCCTCGGCATCGAGGAAAATGATCCCGGTATTTTGAAGCGCATCATCACTGAGACGAGAAATGGGTTATCTACAGCAATAATAACGCAAAGAGATCGCGGTAAGATGGAAGGACCAGCTCCAGCGTAGCAATGATATTGTTCATCAAAAGGTTAATTACTATCTGGCGGGTACGCAGGATTTCGAGAATCATTTCTGAGCTAAACCCGGAACAACACAACGATCAATTCACAGAGTGTACTGTAACTCGGCCTGAACCATTTAATGATTCATGTAAAACTATAGAAAGGAGTCCAGAATTGATCAATAGAAGAGGTGTACTGTTCTACCAAGATAATGCGAGACCTCATACACGTTTTTTAACTCGCCAAAAGCTTTTACAGCTTGGATGGGATATACTGCCACACCCACCATATTTTTCAGATCTGGCACCGTCTGATTATTATTTGTTCCGGTCTCTACAATTTTTTTTAGACAATAAAACCTTTAGCTCAAATGAGGAGGTAAAAAATTACCTGGATCAGTTATTTGCCAGCAAAGAACAAAAAATTTATGAGCGTGGAATCATGCTAGTGACAGAAAGATGGCAATAGGTATTGGACCAGAATGGACAATATATAATTCAATAAAATATTTATTGATTATAAAAAGATCGTCATTCATATTTATAAAAAAACGCCGAAATTAATTTCCAAACAACCTGATACGTTGATCAGGATTAGTATTAAATTAGATGACCTTTGCGGAATCACAAGAGATTTTGAATATATTTATTTGAAACGTTAATGATTTTTATAATATAATCATTCTCTTTTATTAAATATTCAATAAAGAATGTATAATAAAGACATGTAGCTTTATTTATATATATAACAATAATATAAAAAATAATTAATTACAATTTTTGTTGATGTCTTCAAAACCAGTTTTTGTCACTAGTCAGTCGTCCAAATCATCACAGTAGAAATCAAAGTTAAATGAATAAAATTACGATAAATATTTATGTTTTATGTCGATACTATCTATACTACTGTCGTTAACGATCATAACGAAATAGACGATTGCAAATTACTGAGCTTTTACGAAGCAGAATATAACGTAAACGAAATTGAAAATAACAGTGTTTATTACTTTCAGCTAAAACGAAAAAAGTACTGTTTTCAAATTATTTGATATGAGAAAAAGTGTATAATTTTTCTTTTATTATTTTTATATAAAAGTTTAGATCTGGTCAGATTAGATTTAGGTTCCCAAACTTATTTGCCTAGGCGTCTTTTTTTCTCATTGCCTGTAAAAAAAATATTTTTTTTAATGATTAACATCAAATATGTTTATGCTTGTCATTTTAAAGCAAAATATTTTTTTTAAAATTGATAAATTTATCAAAAATATCTTGCTATGGAAAAATTATAATATTTAGAAGTATATTATTAAGATAACTTAAAATAATGAGTCGCACAGTGGCGAAAAAATGATAATCGATCAAAAACTGATTATTTACTTTATGAAAAGAAAACTCAGTAAGAAAATTTTATTGTTTTTATCAAAAGCTGATGTTTAACCGAAGATATTTCATACAAACAATTCACATAACAAGTCAATTTAATCTTTAGCTTAAAACATTTACATTAGAGTATTTTTTTTCTTAATTTAAAAAAATGCGTTTGAATATTATTGACATATTATATAATTTATTCATTGGATTTAGTTTTTTTTACACGGTTTTCTAAATCAAAATGTTCTTCTTTTTTAAAATAGCACGTTTTTTTAAATTCAGGGAACCAATTGTTTTACTCGATTTTTGCATGTAACTCGGCTGACATATATTGACATTCATAGTGGTATTGGTAGCTTAATTAATTGGATCCTGTTGAAAGATTTTTAATTTTTGACTAAAAACAGCATCTTTATGATGCCTCAGTCTCCCTGAAATTTTATCCATTTTCAGAAGATGAAAAAACATTGACTACATTGCGGAAATTAAACAACATCGCTAAAGGAGCTAAATGTCAAACAAAAATTGGGTTTATTTAATGCTTTCTTTTTAGTAACGAAAATATTTATCTTATATAACACTAATTTATAAGCTTTATTTTCAAAATATTTTTTTATCCTTACATAATAAATTCTCTATTTTTTGACCGGTATTATTTCAAAGTAAATATCAAGGTAAACAGCTCAATCAGATCAAAAGGAATTGTTATCATATATACAGGATGTTTTTAATTTAGTATGGCACGTGACAGATAATTCAAAGTTGCTAGCAATAAAACCATCAAACAAACCAAGACAAATGTTTTAAACATTTTTTTCACTCAATCTATTGTTTGCCAATACATCTAAATAAAACAATAGATTCATAGGTAATAATTTTTAGAAAAATATATTATACAACTTATCTAAATTACAATCATTAATTCGGCAAAAACATACATATTTTTACATATACTTGAGCAATTTGTGAATAATTTATCGACACACAAGAACTCTTCATCTCAAATTTACATAATAATCGCATGTTTATACCATTCTCTATATAAATAAATAACATACCAGGAATGATTTTATTTGTTTTAAAAAAATGTTTAAATAAAAAACAGTTGAGATGAATACTAATCAATGATTTATTTAAAAGTATCATTAGCCAGCGCACGTTTTATTATTTTAGCAATAATTACCCGCATTGATTGCCGGAGGTCTAACTGAACCATTTTCAGATATTTCGACCGTTTTAATCCGTTAAAGCGCATTTAAGGCATAATGCCCGGTCGATTTGGCATTTATGGCCAAAAATTTACGGAGAAAACGAAAATTCGGGGAGGGAGGAGGTTTCCGTTATTGCTATCTGATGCACATGGCGTCCAGTTTGGTCATTTATAACGGATTTAAGCGGGGGATAAACGGATTTTCGTTATCTTCTGCAAGCTCGTACCGGACCCAAATGCACCTGTAAAATGATATGCAGAGCTTCCTAAACTGAAAATGCATAATAATAGAAATATATAGAAATTGTGGTGATTTTAAACAATGTATTTATTTTATTACAAATTAAATACATAGAAAATTGTTTTTTTGACTTGTTTTATATCCATGTTTTTGTATATGCAATCTATTTTGCAAAAACGATGACTAGTCCTTTTCCATCATCTATTTTCCCATAGGGATAAGCCTAATTCGATTATTGTACATCCACCAAACTCAATTTTCTAGTTGACGTTCTGGGGCATTTTGTTTATCTCCCCATCGAGTGCGACGCCCTAAATGGACGCCCTTATAGGAAATTCCGGAATTAGCGTCATCTGTTACAGATCGAACGCACACATTTCCGGTTACAATAATTCGCAAAAGGGGAAACAATTTATTTCCACAAAAGATGTATCCTATATGCGCCGTGTATTACATCGCGGTGCAAATGAAAAAGTTTTTTTTCTTGGGGGGAAAAAAATCCCATGAGCCGGATGCGGTCCAGAAGAACCGGAAGCAATTTGAGGTCTAATTAATGCGGTCCAGGACTTTATCTCTTAATGACCGAGGCCACACTCGAATGCCAAGAAATTCGATACAAATACATTTAGTTCACGTTTTATAATAAATTATTTTTAAATAAAAATCGCAATCATTTTTATTAATAATTATGCTATTGATTTGGATCGATGACGTATTTAAACCATATCTAAAATATTGTATCTAAATTAATCAATTTTAACCTTTTCCACTCCGTGGGACAGACGAATTGGCTTCAATTTTTTTTAGCAAACAATTTAAAACAAGTGTTTTTTATTTAATTAAAAACAATGTTTTTCTTTAATCGGATATCAGATCAAGCCCTATAGATGCTCCTTACTAATTTTCCCAATGAATATCTCTTTTAATAAATGTATAAAATATAATGAGAGTAACTCATAGATATGACTAAAAGTAGATAGAGTGAAAAATGTTAAGATATTTTTAAGAAGATGAATTCTAATCTTTACATGAATTAAATTTGAAAAAAAAATAATACCTTAGAATAAAAACATAGTAAATCAATCAGCATTCTATCTCTGTTTCAGCTTTTTGTTATATTATTGCACTCGATGTCACTTTATGGTTCAATCTATGCACTAATCTCACATACATGCTGATTGTAAAAATCCACTCGATGTAGCTTTTATTATAATATGATGATTAATTAATACTCAATGCTATGATGATCATATGATCGATCTGACGAATAATGATATTTTATTTAAAGTTGTAAAATATTTTTTATTACGTGGAATTTATCAAAAGTTTTCAAACTAAAAATATTTAGCGGAATGCGACGAGGAATTCGGTGTACGTCACGCGATTGCGAACGTCAACTCATTGTAGTTCGCGAAAGTTTTCGCCGGCGTCAAGTTTGACGTAAAAGCTCCCGAAAGCTTTGTTCGACGCCGGGGGCGGGTGGGACGTCCCACCGCCACAGGCGTCGGGACGCTACTGGCGCTCCTGCATCCTGTGCACTCACACCCTCCCCTCCTCTTCGGCAGAGGCGTTTCCGCTCAACACCCTCGGCGACAATCACCAGTTCCAGAATAATGGAGCCTCCTCTTCCCCGTCGATTAATTATTCCACGTGGACGAACCCGGTGTCTGCGTACACTTGTTGTGGCAATCGACTATGTGCAGTCGAGCTTCGCGGGTTAGGAGATGCTTTATACTCCGACATTCCATTGAAAAATTGATTAACCGAATTCCCATTAATAAAAAAAATAGTAATAATACACACATTTTTCATTGCATGAAAAATAGTAAAATATGCATATACAGAAAATAGTTTCAAACTTTTAAATATATACAATGTTTGCATTCCCTTATTTTAGATATTTATATACACACATAAAAGAATCATATGGACTGTTGTAAAATAATATTTATATAAAATATCACAAAAGCTTATTGTTAGCATTTAAATAAATTGTATATTTTTAGCATAAATTCGGATTGTATTTTTTTTTATATTAAATTAGCTAATAATATTACTAACTATTATAAAAATATCCTATCACACTTAAATTATAATGTTTAATAAATAAAAAATAATAAATGATTCATTATTTCTCTAGTTTTATATTATAAAATACAAGATTTTAATATATTTAACTTTAAATGATAAAAAAATTAATTCATATGTTTCTAAATATTATTCATAATTTTCTACCTAACGTAATTAAAATAAATGGACTAATTATTTTAGTTACATTTTTACAGGTTTATAAAAATATCAAAAACAATGTTTTCTCAATTAAACGATCGAATCGATCAGATAAATAAATCAAATTATGGGTGTATGAATTTATAACATACAGCCAACCCTTTTATAACACGGTATTCATATAACCCAGGTTAGGATATAACGATAGCACAGATAAACGTCGTTAACTATTTACAATTAATTACAATTACACGTTTAAATCATTTTATAAGTCTAATTAAATAAGCCCAAATGCTAATATAAGAAAACAGAGTACCAAGTTTCATACAACAGAATTAAAAAAATATATATGCACATTAACCAGAACCAATTTTAGGTAATAACGCTACTAAAGACGGTAATAAAATGTAACCTCGACTATAGTTTTTCAAGGAACATTGTTTTTGTATGGATGGGCTGGAAAAACCGATGAATGCAGGAAAATTTTAATGCGATTAGGGTTATATTGTATTGTTAATATATAAACATGGTCATTTAATACCAATTATAAGTGATAAACAGTATTTATGATTAAACGACCAAATTATGAAGCATGTCATAAATAACTATTTATATTCTTAGAATACTCCAGTTTAAAAAAAAAATCAGATATTGTTTAATAATTCGTTAATACTTTTGATTTGAAATACTTAGGGTCAATTTTTCATTATAAATAGACCCCCATCGGATGACGCGATTGTTTTTGAGTCGCCGTGATGGATCGCTTATTGGATATATGAACCGGTATTTTGTGGTAACTCCATTTTCATTACGTTTTGGCTGAATATCATCTTTGTCTCGTGTACAACATCTTTAAAATTTTATCAGAAGTAGTTGAACTTTATAATATTTTTTAAATGAAATAACACCATAATCATAATTAAACAAGTTTTTTCGCATAAATTTCCTTTTTATATCAAATGAAGCGAGATGATTTTGTCTGAAACAAATCCCTAGTAAACGGACTGAAGAAATTATAGATTAGCTGAAGATATGCTAGTTGAGAATTAAAAAAGGATGAACAATATACATTTTTTGGCAAATCTCTATGGAGAAAAATGTGAAATATAAAGTTCTTGATTTATTTGGAAAACAACGAGGACCTATGTTGACTATATTACGACTTAACACAATTTTAAGACCCATAACAAGAGAGAAATATTGAGAAATAATTAGTATACTTCCTCATATACCTCCGATTAACCATGATTCATCATGATAATCGTACTAGAATTTTGTTTCCATTTCTGCATTTAATACTATTTTTTATTTGAAAAAATGCATTTCAGAAAAACTAATTGTCGATCAAAATAAAAATTAAATTTGCTTTATTTAAAATAGTAACATTCTAATTGTAGCCAATCGGTCAATTTTTTTAAATATTTTCATAATCTATTTTCATATAATATAAACTTAAACATGTTCACAATCTATAAAAAAAATCCTGAATTAACTAGAGTATGCCAACATTTTTATACGTATGTTAACACAAACATGTTAATATTTCACAATGTAAATAGATAGAACAATACCACTATCAAATATAACGGCACTTAAATTAGTATAAAACTTAGTTCACACATAAAGAATAAAGGGTTATAAACTATGATTTTTCTGCAAAGTCAATATTTTGTTTTATAGCAGAGGTTTTTTGCAAATCCTCGTGTTAACGGATAAGTATTGTTTGAACTGCTGTTTGAATGAATATATTTTATATTAAAATAAAGTCTTAAATCATGTTAAAATCCTCACGTACGAATAAATTACATACATTTAGTAAACAATTATTAAAATTTATGAGTAAAGTAACTCATAAAATTGAATATGCCTCCTGTATCATTGTAGCTTAGTCTTATGATTAAATCTTCATTAAAATTATCAGAAATCCGTTCAATGCGAACAAAATTTTGCGGAGACAAAGCCATATTTTTCGGAAGAGACACGATAATAGCTCCTTCATAAATCGCGGCAAAGTCACAGGAAAGCTGAACGAAAAAACGACACGTGAAACTTTCGCAAAAAGCTTTTACCGTTATGAACCGCCCCGCTAACTTTTTTAATTGCAGTTTGATGTAATTTGCAATTTTGCGCCAAAAAAAAACACGCACCAATCTAATTGTCCAATGAAATGAGAAATTATCGCCGAGCACCATAATAACATTTAGGCGCCGAACGAACGTTTTTAATTAATGAAAGCATGGGTCAGGGCCGCGATGAGCAATGCTAGAGACGCCCTCGACGCAGCTTCCGGCCAGAAAGTAATTTATTTTAGCGCACAAAGGGTCAAAGGGGTGCGCGCTATACTTCCGGTTTAATCTGTCGAAATTAAACGCGACATGTGATGGCTTTCCATACCGATTCATATTTGCACAAACGCAACATGTCCGGCACTGGGGGCGAGAGCGTTTTCATTTTGATTCATTATCCCGAAAGATAAACTGTACCACGCTGGCAATAAAAGCTCGAATATAGCAAACAAAATAAGACTTATAAAAAAAATATAAAATCATTAAAAACGTTCGATTTATTTCTAAAAAAAATAAAATAACACTTAGCAATAACCGATCGCGCTCGCAATAAACGTCAAAGTGAACACATGGGCTCAGAATATACTGCTATCGGCTCGATATCCATGTAGCTTTTTTTTGCACAATAAGATATTCGCATGCAGTGGATTTTGTCGTCTATATAAACAAGCAGTTTTTGTATAAAATCACTTCCTGGAAACGTAGCAGTGGCTCTGCGGTTGCCATCTAGGCGCCCATCAATTTATTCAAATGAAATTACCTCCGACCCTCAAGGTTGGGACTGTTGGAATCTGCGGGGGACAATAGGTGATAGAGGAAAGGGAAACATTTTTCGCACGAAGGGGGACGCCAAATGATATTTTCGCGAATGACTCCCGGCCGGATGTGTACTGTGCAAATCTGAGGTGGAGAATCGCGGTGATATATTTTAAGTCGCATTGTTGTCTAGACGATTGGAAACAGTGAAAATCGACGGATACAGAGTGAGGTGCTGAATTCATTTATTTCTTTGAATAAAAAAGGCGAAGGAAAAGCTCGATAACAGTTCTCTCAATGAGTCATATAAAAAAAACGCGCTGTATAAAATCCTTTGTGTTAGAAATTGTTTGAAGAAAGTAGAGAGAAACCTCCATATTGTTAGATTTGATATTTGGCACGTTCAGACAACTAAAATATACGTTATATGTGTCTGTATATTCCATATTAGTCATTTTTACCTTGGTGATCTTAAGCCTCGGACACGTCCAACGAGATGCATTTTAGAATTTTTAATGCCTGCTTTAACAAACTCTATACAAAAACTTAGTTGTTAAAGGTATTTTGAAGTCTTCTGAGAGATTAATTACCCAGAGAGAATTTATGAAAAATCCCAGAATTTCTATTAAATTTTCTTTATTTTATTATCATGTTCCTAATTTGAATAGAGCAGAGTTATTGGAAAAAAAACCATGTCCTTTCATGATTTTATGCGTCTTCAGAAATAGGTAGAAATCAAAGGGTCCCATGGCCAAAATGTGCGAGGATGATTTCGAGCTTTTCCTGCCCATTTTTTTTCTCTGTCTCAGATATTGGTCTGAGTTTCACAGAATTTTATACATATTAAAAATTATAATTTTTCGCTGTCCTCTGCACAGTTAGAGATAAGGCACAATGTCACTCGCATTGTAAATTTATTAGAGATTTTGCCGGCGCTCGAGTGGTTGGCAGCTTTCAAAAAAAAAAAACATAAGCGAAAAAAAATAAATATAGAAATAGATAAAAAAAAAAAACTATGTAAAAACGATAAAGATTGATGAACCAAGTGTAGCCAGACACAGAAGCCAAGAAGTAGTTATTAAGAGTATTACATTCAATATAAGGAGAGGGAAAATAAAAAAAAAATAAAAAAAAGGAGATAAGAGGAGAACAAAGCAAAAAAGGGTTGTTAAAGTTAAAGTTTTGTTTTTTTTAATTTTTTTTTTTTTTTAAATCTGAGCTAAAGATGACTTTAACTAAATTTGGTAAAATAGATCTGAATTACATTTGGGTTATCTTCTTTTTTTTTTTTGAAGGAATTAAAATGGTCTTAGGTAGGGGAATTCTATGATAACATTGGGAGTATATAGGGTCATAGTTCGAGAGGGAGGAGATGGATGGGTTTATATTTTTGAATTTTTGAAGGTTGTTGAAAAAAGGAGTGGCATATATTTTTATAAGGTTTATAAGAGGGAGGGATTTAAGGTCTTGTGTATGTCTGTGTTTCGGAATAAACCAAGGTGCGCTTCAATTTTATGTAAGGTGATATTTATTTAATTTGATTTAGGTATGTTAGCATTTTCACCTGGAGCGAAAGGATACTGTTTTACCTATAAAGAGGACGTAATAGCGCTGCTGCAACATTGGATTTTTAATAATATATTCTACGAGGTCTCCAGGAGAGTTTTTTATCGAAAGTGACCCCGAGGTATTCTCTTGGTTTCCAGAATTCCACGGAATAAGCGTGCTTTTAATAGCCAATATTTGGCGGATTTGATATTCTTTAATGAAAAATATTGCCTGTGTCTTAGAGGGGTTGATTTGAATGACCTTGACGGTCAAGCACCACTTTTGAAGTTTGTTTAAATATAACTGCAACGTTTTATGTATGAGGTTGGGGCTTCTACTGCGGCTGATTATGGCAGTGTCGTCGGCGTAAAGCGCCAAGAGGGTATTATTTTTATCTTTTGGAGTCGGGATATCACTCGTATAGATCGAGAACAAAAGTGGGGAGCGTTTCGATCCTTGAGGGACTCCAGCCGCAATCAGAAGAATGAATAAGTTAGAGTCTAATTTTATTCTGAAGGATCATTATTTTAAAAATAATTGAATAAATTTTATATATGGAAGGGGATAACCAGCTGAGATGAGTTTAAAAATTAGACTGTCTTGCCAGACCTTGTCAAAAGCATGAGTGATAAAAAAAATGCAATGAAAGAGTGTTTCAAATTTAAAAGACTTTTTTTAATAAATCTCGGAACGCGAAGAAGCTGATGACAAGTGGAGGACTCGGTCGAAAGCCGTGTTGTTCGTCAGGAAGTGCCTTGAGGTCTGGAAGTTAATTTTATGTAATCATCGTTAATTATTTTTTTTTTCTGCCAGGCTTTCTGCCCCATAGAGGAAAAGGAGGCTGGATAGGGCGGTGAAGCTATCCATGTGGCCTGTGGAGGCCTTGCTCGGGTTTGGGGATGAGGATGACATTAGCGGTTTTCCAGAAGTGGAAAATAATTATATTGGTAAATGAAGAATTAAAAAACTTAAAATTGCTAGTACGCCTTTAGGAGGAAGAAATTTTAATGCTTTAATTGGGATTTCGTCTGGGCCCGGCGCTTTCCGATTGTGTGCAGTGAATTTATTGTAGAATTTAATTCGTGTGGATCAATGTGTGGGATGTGTGGTGACATTTCTGAATTCAATAATTAATAGTTGAGTCTACTAGTTTTTTTGTGCTTTATGTATGTTTTGAGTGTGTAGGAGGAGAAGATGGATTCTAATGAGCTGTGCTGTGCATTACATTTTAAGGAGTAATGGCTAATGAATTATTATTGGATTTTAAGGGAGGAAGATTTGCCGAGATGTTCTTAAGGATTTGGCCATGCCATAGGGATTTGTTATTCCCATTTAAATTTTCATCTTTTTGGAAGAAAGGTCGGATATTTTGGCGTTCCAATTGGAGTTATCTCCCAGATCCTTAATTCTTCCTGACTCTCTCTTACATTAGTTGGATAGAAATTCCGTAGACTGATCTCCAATTCGATGCCATTTCTTCTCCGGAGACTGTTTTGAGGGAAATTAACTGTTTTAATATGGGGAGGAAGGGGAGATGTTCTTGGTCTATTCGCAGTGTGTGAGTAGCTTCTCTGGAGATGGTGTTTGTGATTGCTTGTGAATTGCGAAGTGCTGCGTCAATTTCAGAGGTTGAAGTTAAAGGAAAAGGAACTTTATTTAGTTTTTTCGGTTATTATAAATTTAAATTTTGGACTGGTCAGTGACATTTATATTGGTAGAAGCTAGGATATGTTGGGCTTTTCATGAATAAGGCGACTTAAAAGGATGGGTTTGTGATCCGATGGTTCGTCTATGGTCCAAATGTTGGGAATGAATTTATTTTTGTTGAGGATTGCAAAATCAAGGACGCTAGGATTATTACGGTGGAGATTACAGCCATAAGTGTAGTCATCTGGGGCAGATATTTGCCAGCTGTAGTCGCTGCTTAATTTATACACTACTTTACCCGCGCTATTCTGCGATAGGCAGCCCCAGTTTTCGTGTTTTAATAAAACCGTAGCCAGCAATGGTTGGGATGTCGTTAATTAACACTAATTTAAGTAAATCTGCCGTAAGGGCCTGTTTATAGATTTGATTGGAAATCACCGAGGCTGGGTTGTATAATGAAGATATCTGGAGGAGACCAGAGCTCGTCTCGAGGATTATGGTTGTCGCCTCTATTAAAGCAGAGCGTCGGATGGAATTTGGTAACGGATAAATTGTTTAATAAAATACTTGCACTGCCGCCTCGGCGGTTGAGGCGGTCGTTTCGTAAAATTGAAAAATTAGAATAGAAGGTTTAATAATTTGCTCTTGAGGGTGAGTTTCCATTGACGAGCATAACGTCAATATTGTGCCGGTCTGACAAATCGGGCAGTTCTAAAATTTTAATAGGCTGAAATTGGCGCCCAGCTGGCGATCTAATGGTTCGGCTTCCACTTTACGGCTATCGATCATGGAGAAAAAAGAAGGTAATTGATTGTGCGTTTAGCCGCTTTTTCTGAGGAGTTTTAGCGGACATGTAACGAGCTGCGAGTTCAAAAAAAATCATCTCTTTGAACGATACTGTCGATTGTGGTTGCTGCTATTATTTAAAATTATTAGTGGATTCTGGGTACATATTATTGTTATTTTGGTTATTAATATTAGCAGGACGAGACGACCAATATAGGATTGGGATTACAGCTGCGGGATATACTGATTTTGAGGAGGTGGAGGATTTTATTAAATTTTAATTGAAATTTAGGACATTGTCTACGATTTGCGTGGCCAATTAAAACATTTCCCGGAATAATTTCATAGGTTTATTACACAAATCCAGCAGGGTGCGGACCAGCATTTCATCGCATTGGAATGCCGCCGAACAGCCAGAGGAGGTGCGCCGAATTCTCTGATACAGCGGTGGCATTGTCCATACGTGAAGTGTTTACATATGGTTGAATTTTTACTGCACATCCTAAGTGCGTAATTTGAAATAGCTTTTTTGCCTCCTCTGAATCGTTCAATTTAACTAGAAGGGTCGGTAGATCCACTTTTGGGGATGAGTGCGCGTCAATCGATGGATCTCTTCGATGCCTGAAATCTGCTGGTCCGCCAAAAATTCTTTGGCGTCGTCGACGGAATACGAAATCGGGAAACCTTTAATTAGGATTTTAATAAGCGGATTGTCTCTAATAATGTAGGACGAGTAAGGAATTTTGTTTTCTGTGAGGAGTTTTGTCGTAGCGCGATGTTCGTCCGGAGTGTTAACAAATATTAAGGGCCCGTCAGTTGAATTTTTTATTTCCCTAGGGGCGATTTTAATTTTTAAGAGATTCTACACCCTTTAATACTATGTGGGGACCTGATGGTTATAGAGGGATCTGGAATTTGTTTTGACTGAGGAGAAGTTAGAGGTTATTGCGTCAACTGGAACGATCTTCGTGTATTGTTTCTGTTTTTTGTTGTGGCGGGTGAGATATTTGTGGGCAAAAATATGTAGGTGACTGCTGGGAAGGAGACTCGAACGGGGAGGGAGCGCAGGAAAATCTGTAATAACCGAAAGAGGAGTTGGGGCCCGAGCGGTACCCTTTACGTTTTCGTGTGCCTGGCCAGCCATAAAAATCTTGGCATTTGTACTCTTCCATCTCCACGTCGGTGATGGCTGCCGCTACCGGGGTTTGGTCTGACTCGCGTCGACGCTTCTGTCGCAGCGTCTTCGTCGTGATGCTCTGAGGTATAATTTGAAACACGTGGATGAATTTGATTTCAATCGATCTTAAAAAATTAATCTCAGAATATTGCGCTGCGTTTATTTTTTTTTTTAAGTGTTATTATCCTCTGGGCTTGTTCTTCAATTAATTTTCTGGCATTTATCCATACGAATAGTTAGTCTCTATCGTATTGAGCAGTGCAGCATTGTCTCTTTGTTTACCGCGGACAAAGGCGGCTCTGCCAAGGATTGTAACTTTACTTATTCCACCTTTTATTGTTAAATGTCACCATTTGTTTGTTGTTGTTTATCTGTCACTTTTATTACGATTATTGTTACCGATATTTATTCGGCTGAACTTGGCCACGTGCCGGCTCCGGCCATGAGCGTCTCTGATGTTTGCCTGGAGGCGGAGTAGTCGCCGCCTGGCTCCTCCAGCCCAGCGCTGCTCGCGCGCAGGGTGCGCGGCGAGGCAGGCTCGGGTGGAGCGGGTCTGATGGTGACAAGCGTTTTTTCAAAAATTGTGTGCACCGTCACTGAACATGCGACTGTCGTGAGCGAATACACGAAATCGAATTAATCAAAGGGTCCCATGCCTGGCAAATACGTAGGCTGATGCACTATCACGGTGCTATTTTTGGCCAATTTTTTTTCCATTTTTTATTATATTATTTAAACGTTTCTTATCACTTTGAAAAAAAATCATCATATTTATCTAAGATTACTCAGAACCTATTCACAATTTTTTTTTTAAAACTACTAATTAAATCAACATTATTATTTATTTATTTGTGTTTTTTCTTCTTCATTTCTTTTATCAATTATCTCTAAAGGAGCTTTTGTTAATTATTTTTATATAAAATAATCCAACTCGACCTCTAAACATTCGTTAATATCAGATTTTATATTTCAAAGATAAGGACAAATGGCTACCGCTTCAATATCCTTGTATTTGATTATTTATTTATTTATTTGACTACGATGGAATGGATAGATGGCATAACAGAAAGATTCCAACGCGTTATCGGCCATATAAAGATTGCAAGGGAAATGAGACTCTCTCACTAATAATCCCCTCAGTGTCAAATCACGACACTGGTTAATTTGAATATTATTTTAGTTAAATTGACATTTATATTATTTGTTTAAATGTTTTTTTTAACGCAGAAATAGATAGAATTAAATAAATTAATTCCATCGCGCCAAACTACCTAAATAAACATTTTTATAAAACATGAGGAGGTAATGGGCCTCTTTCACTTACATACTCCTGGCCAGTTTATAAAGAATTGCCTGAATTCATAGTTTTCATATTCATAGACACTTATCCGTCTACTGACTAAGCTCCGTCATGGTTATTATTTATTATCGAAATAATATGCATACCTATAAGCCATAAAACTGGTTGTATTGTCCAAGTTTACGAAAAGGGTTATAATGGTCCTTTGGACTTTAAACAATACTTCAGCTTATATAGGGTTTTATCATAAAGAAACAAAGCTTTAAGCAAAAAAGCTCAAAACAAAACTTCACTAATTATGCCCATAGAGATATGTATGTAAAGCTATGTTTTAAAGACGATTTGAGATGTGATTAAAGCGATAATTTCTGCCAAAAGTATATTTAAGAGCATTGTAATAAATGTAGACATCGAGGGAAGTATCTTTCAATATAATGAACTAGGGCTATAGAAAGATAGTCAGTGTTTGACTGATGCAGGAAAATTAAAAAAATAATCAGCAGTTAATAACAAATATAGTGGTGATAAATCAAGAGAGATAATAACTCTTATCATCTTTCTAAAAATAAGGATTATGTTTTTATATATATATAATAGAATAGATTGTACACCTCTCACTGTGTTTAATTGATTTAAGTCTT
>JAGXCT010033932.1:0-51123 GCA_022495035.1 Philopotamus ludificatus
GACGAGGTTAGGGCCAATTCGTATTTAATTTACGGTCTGATCGGGTGCTACCTCCGGTAGCACGCGTCACTGAATTGGTCTGGATAGCGGCCTGGTTCCTTATAGCCCTGTAGAATCTACGAAACCATGATTGTGCCGACCACAATCGCCACCTCGCCTGATACCGGCGCGCAACAACACTCGACTAAGTGCTTTTTATTATTTGTATTTACAAATAATGAAAACTAACCCCCAAATGTTGTGCGGATGCCAAGTCTTCTATAGGGCGTGTTTCTATAGCCCGGTCCCTATAGAAGGGTGGATTGCAATGCCAATTAACGGGAAAATGTCGATATTAATATTAGTTTGAAACTGACCTCCACTGATGGCGGTGAGGGTGTCGGGCGTGGGGTCCAGCAGCTGGTTGGTGGAGTTGTTGTCGCTGCCGGGCGAGGGGTCGGAGGGCAGGCGGGGCTGGCGCGGCGTCAGCAGCAGCGTCTGCGCCTCCTCCACGCCCAGCCGCTCCAGGGGCCGCCCCGCGCCGCGCTCCAGCATCTCGGCATTACCCGCCACTACTCCCTCGCTTTGTACTTCACGATATTCTTTATATAGAACGTTAACAAACTGTACAAGAATATATACATAGCTCACATCGCCGATTTGTTAACGTTGCATAGTGTTCGCGTAATTCGCGAGTAAGTCTCCGGCTAGACGCCTCCCGGATTCGTGACTGCAAAGGTTTAAACGAGCGGTTCCGCGGGCACGATTGTTTTGTTTCGAGCGGTTTGCATGTCGGACGTAATTGTGTCCGTGTTTACAATTTGCCTTCTGTTCACTTTCACTGCGGAGGTAACTTTTTTTCACCGTTTACAATTCGGCATGTCAACATTATGTAACGTTTTGTAAACTAAATGTGGTGTGAAATTTTTTTACAGGAATCTGAAACAAAAAAAACATTCATTAATTTGCATTTATGACTAATAATTTTGGAAATCGTAATGAAGGAAATGAATTCAAAATATATTATAACATCGGGAAAAAGCAGGAAAATCGGTTTGATTTGACTATTATTATTTAATTGGCATTTTAACCCGAAGAGGGAATTTGCCACCTGGAGAAGACTAGGCGATTTCCGCCGATCCTGTAGAGCACGTCCGCCTTAACCCGGATGTCAGGACTGTGACGGTTGGCCTTTAGCTTAACTAGACTCTTAAATACGAGTCAGGTCGTCAGCCATAAGCTCGGGAGCCGAGCTGTCAACGCGCAGATTGTAACAATAATAATCGGACGTAGCTAGCGTCGATACGAATTTAATTTACGGTCTGATCGTAGCACATACATCACCGAATTGGCCCGGATAGCAGCCTGGGCTCCTTATAGTTCCGTAGAATCTACGAAATCATGATTGTGCCCAACCACTAATGCCGCCACGTCCGATACCGACACCCAACAACATTCAACTTGAATATGGAATGTGAATATCAATCCATCAGCGAGCTCCAATTAAACCCGAATATGTTAATTGTCTTTTATTGGTAGTATGTACAGCATTTTCTGCGGGGACTACTTCTGGCTACAGCTTTTTCCAGAAAGAATTTAGAGTCGATTGATTTATTGTTTTAACAGATGCAGAAACAATATCGAATAGAAAAAAATTCCAAGCATATGACTTTTAAATTTTCATCTTGATCGATATCATTTAATATTTTTTCAAATGTTCGACGAATATAATACGCTTTAAATGTTTAAATTATTTCGTGGTCCGAAGTCTGGATTGTAGACGTAGTGTTTTAAATCGGATTTTCCGGTGCATTGTCCAGTATCAATAGTATTTTAAAATCAAGATTATTTTTCCTCATATAAATTTCTACATGAGGTATAAAACATTTGTAAGACCAATCCTTAAAAATAACACTTTTGGTCCGAGCCTTTTTATTGGCTCTCCAATAAACAAATAAATTAATTTTGTCACAACCTTTCAGTGCTCATAGATTTAAAGACCGATTAATAAACAATGGCTTCATTATGAATTCTCTAAAAGAATAAGAACATAAAAGTAAAGATATTCTCTCTTTCGCCACTTTAAATCCCTTCGTAAGTTTTTCGCTTTTTGATATGTAGGTTCGATGAGGCATCCTTTTCCAATACAATCCCTTTTCGTCCGCATTGGATATCTAGTCTGGTGTGTAGCCTTTTTTTATAATTTCGGCGAATTCTAGAATATTTTTTTTCCTATGTCAGCCGACGCAATTTTTTCTCGAGTTTTAATATTATGTGGTGAGAATCGCTTCTTAAAATTTTCAAACCATCCTCTATATTTATATTATTATATTTATATTTATATATATTTCACATTTCATCAGCCCGTGTTGTATAAAACCGTGTTATACGAGGTTTGGGAGTAGTTGTGTATCCCAATCGTTACGTCTCATGGATCATGATAAAGAAAAACGTAACTCCCCCCCCTGCCTTCAAGAATCTATACTGAGATATCTCCGAGATGACAACCTTTAAGAAAGGAAACGGGGCACTTAAAGGTAATATCCTGTACCCTTCGATAGTGTAATAGTCGAATATATTGATCTATATTCCCAGGGTCGTATTTAATCATCAATAAAGGTGCTTATGTTTCCCGAATTTGTATTTCTTTCCGCTGACCTTTATATTCGTCCAAATCCAGAGCTCTATACGATTAAATTACTTTACAAATAATAATTATTCAAGTGGTCTTCTAACCAAAGGCGAGTCCTTGCCGTCTGGATCTTACACGATCCTTAATAGAGACGCATCCAACTCAATCCTGAAGCCAGGATTGCGCCGGTTGTCCTCCGGGTTATCTAGACTCTTCGAATACCGGTCAGGTCGCCGGCCATAAGCCCGGGAGCTGAGATGTTAACGCACCGATTGTAACAATAATAATCGGACGTGGTTATGGCCGAGTCGTATTTACTTTAACGTCTGATCGATAACAGACACCTCCGATGGCACATCCATCACCGAATCACCACGGAAAGAGGCTCCTCATAGTTCCGTAGAATCTACGAAATCATGATTATGCCCAATCGCGATCACGACAACGTCAAATACCGACACGCGTCAAAACTCACAAATAATATCAGACAAAATCGTACTTTCCATAAATATTAAATATATGCGTAAAGACATTGACGAGATTTTTTTCGACCCTAATTTTTAATATTTGTTATGTTTTATGGAACAACAAAATTAATACAGGACATAAATAATTTACTAGGAGTGAGGATCTCCGAAATGTAGCCTTTTTTTAAAATAAATAGCGTCCGATTCGAGTTCGAGTGAGATTCATCGAGCTCGTTAAAAAAATCACAGACTAATGAATTTCGCCACCGAGAGTGAAAATTTAAAATGACTCTGATCTGAAAATAAATTATTTTATGTTTTTATGTAAAAAATAAATAAACTGGATTTTATGCACAAATTTTAAAAACTATTTTTATAGGTTATTTATTACTCTTCTATTGATGAAGCCACTTTAACGCAAAAAATCATAGCTTGTTCATTATTTTTCAGCAAGATCGAACTACGAGTGGTAAATATTATTATATAAATAATATTTTTATTAATATTTAAGTATTGTTGTTTTTTTACATAAAGCTCTTTCGATGCTATAAATCGGTTTCTTCTTATACGTCTTCAATGCTAATATAATAGCCCTTTTTTGGCCTCAAATATAGCTTATAGCATATTCTTTTATTGGAATTGGATGGATCGAGTTTACCACTTCTTCGTCGAGTATCGTGGATTCCCATAACGTCAGATGTCATCACTTTAAAGTCAAGATCCACATATTTTTGCAAGGGTTCGTATGAAATTAGTTCCCAGCCAACAATGGCATTGTGCTCCGTAATATCTTCTAATTCGTTTTCCTTTTCATTGTCGATTCGTATGTGCTAATAATATAATGCATTGCATTTAAAATCTACCAATATTTTAAGATCTTCAATAGCTTTACTAGGTTCTGGAGATGATAATGCTAAACTGGTATAGATAAGAAAGGAAAAAGATAATTTTATATTATTTTTATATATTTCAGACATAAATTGGAAAATAAAATCGGGTATTTCATGTATTAAAATAGACCGAAACTGTAGAAAACGTAGCAGGAAGAAGACTTTGGATAGAATATTGCAATGAACAAAAACTAAATCATAAAAATGTTTGCTTTATCAATAGCAAATTAACAAGGAATTTCTATTAAAAATAATAATATAATATATTCATATTTTTTACTAATTGACCTTTATACGTACTATATTAAAGAATAATTTATTATCACAAGAAAGCAATGCTTTTTTTTAAATGTAATAAAATCATCACATTTACTAAGAAATTCAATATACCATAAAAACTATGAATTTTTATTGAGCAAATAGATTGAACGTCTGCACGCGATAGTAATTAAGAAATCAGAAATTCTCAAAATACATTTTAAATTTATTCTGTATCAGCCATACTATAGAATGTTAAAAAAAAATATTGCGGTTTAGAAACCACAATGTTTAAACTATTGTGGTTGACGCTGACGATTATAAATAATATTTAATTGGACATTAAATGTATAATGATTACGAATGTAAATTAAAAGCCCTGATTTTAACAAAAATCTATTGCATATGATTTGGTTAAATTTAAGGAATAAATTAATTACGCTATTATTGATAAATAAGATTTACTAGTGATTCAAAATAATTTTTAATGTTAATATCGTTGATGAGTGATTTTTTTACATAAAAATACGATAGCAATTACATAATCATTAAAAATAAGATGTAGATTTAAGTATCCCAATTCATCATCTATAATGTGTATTTAAGTAAGACGGATGACACAAAGAAATTAATTTACGCTGCGGCAGACCCGCAGGTAAATCCGACATTATAAAGCCAGCTTATACATATAAATCGTATATATCTTACGAAGTTAAGAGATTAATTATAAATAATTTATGACACTATTATTAACACATTTATCATACTGTAACGTGTGTTACATTTTTATTTTAATTAAATGATTTATCGACAGGATCTAATGTTAGCAAATGCGGAAAACATGCGATTTCTACTAACGTAAAAATATGGCTAATAACCTTTTCCAGCCATAAAATATATAAAAGATAGAAATCTCGATAATGAAATAGATTGGAATATAATGTCACGCTTGGAAAAAGGGTATACGATATTTTCTGATAATAAATATACGCATTGACGTGCAAAAAAAATTATAGCGGAGAAATATAATAGAGAAACATAACGATATAAACTTTCGGGTGGCCGTACATAACGAATTATCCCATAATATCCACGAAAAATTATCCATTCGAATACAAATATGGTACATTTGGCTAATGTTTTATTTGCAAATATCGTAAATAAAAAAATAACTCGAGTGCCCTTTGATTGCTGGGCCAATATAATCGGTTCGGATTCAACCGATAACTATTGATAGCCAGTATTGACGTAGATGAAGTGCTTTCATAATCTATACATACAAATCCATCCATACATTTAAATATTATCTGCAATCGTAATTCCATATATATTAAATTTCCCATAATGAAAATGTCTCATATTATTTTTATATAAAAAATATAGATAATCGATTATTCCATCTAGTGAATATTAATAGTTTTTTTTCTAAAGCTAGTTATTAGAAGCAAAAGCTGAGATAAATACAAAGCTAATTTAAATATACGTATACTTCATACACGTAAAAAGAGAAAATTATGAAATTAATTCAGCTCAATGTAAAATAAAACATTTATCATAATTATTATGTAGAATTTTATTACTAAACAAATAAACCAATAATTAAAATATCAGTAAATGAGATTAAATTTTGACATTTTGGTTGATTATTCGTATTTTTCCTAATTTTTTTATTTATTTCCCTGAAGGATCCCTGATAACATATTAGTGGTACTCAGAAATAATGTCGCAATTTCGAAACCCGATTTTAAAAACAGTCATCTTCGGTTCGTCATTCTGGAGACGCACTTCTATGTGATTATATTGAATATTGTTTTGAGATATAAAAATATCCCTTTTCTTAAGTCTAGCGACAAAGAGAGAAGTGTTTCCGTCAGAACATTTGCGGATGTGTGGAATAAGTTGAGAAAACGAAGCAAAGTCTACATATCAACATCTGTCGGAGAATTTTCGAATAAGATCGGCCTATCCTAGTCTATTTATCGAATATGTCTAAAAAAATATAGATAATTATATAGCACAGAAATAGAGCACGATTTGTCCGACCGCAAAACAAAACGGAACGTCTCAAAATTTGCATAGTTTCTTGGAAAAAAGGATGTATGATTTAATAAACAGATGGCAATAAGTCAAAGATAATAACGAAAATTACTTTGTATGAACACATATTAATAAGCAAACATTTGAGATTGAGTTTCATTGATAAAATATGACATTAATTATGACACCCCCCTCCCTCCCATAAATGTCACAAAATAGTTTTAGTTTCATTTTTTAATTAAAAAAAGCTATAAACACAGTAATCGTAAAAAAAATCAGCAATAAAATCTGTGCTGGCTCTTGAATGACGACTCGATTCAAAAGCGATCGCAAACTGTTGACATAAAAAATTAAATTTCGACACCGAAAAATCCTATCTTATCACAATGAAACCCCCCTATTGATTTAATTCAGATAAATACAGTACTTAATAACATAGCAGTGCTAATGGGATATATTTGGGACCCCAAGCTTTTCTCGAATAACTTTTTTAATTTAAATCCTACACGTCATTAAATTTTAGTATTTGTCTACAAAGGTCTTAAAAATAAATATTATAAATAATCATTAACCTTTATTGTCTGCAATTGTGGAAAAAATAAAAGCACCTTTTGATAAACACCCAACTTGATATTGAAGAATATCATCATCATCATCATTTGCCAGCCACAAGGCTCTCACTCGCTGAGGGGATGGGCCTTGCCAAACTCATGCTTGGTAGTCGAGGCCAAAGGAACCAGAATCTCACACGTGACGTGAGGGCTCCCTTTTCGTGTCCATACCGCGGAGACCCGAGGCGTCTTGGTATGCGGTTTTTTGTAAAGAGTTTCCCTCTCTTGGCCATTGCTGGCATTGGACATACATCTTCTATCTTCATCTATATGTATTATAAATTTCATAGTTCTAGTTCAAATGGAAAAGAAGTTACAGATCTTTGGCAGTTGAATTCAAGATCCGTCCCACTGTGCACCGTGACGGATTGGCTAAAAATATATATTTTTAAAACTCTAAGAGGTACATTACGAGTGCAAAGAGGGTTAGTATTATCCTATTATTTCCCCATGGAGGAGAAGGTGTTAGTTTTAGCCAAAAAATATGACTAAGAGTGAATTGTGAGCAGGTTCATTATCGTATTTAAATTTCTATGAGTCGATTTCCACAAATATATCCTTGCATTTTATTCGGATTGCTTAAAGGAAACGGAATAGAACTCTCAGGTAGTATTACTTTATGACTATATGATTTATAGTGAAAGGATCTACGCTACACTACACACGAATTTTTCCAGTCGATCGCACTTCAGTTTTACGGTCTTGGCTCTTCAAGAAATTTGGAGAGCAATTACATGGAATCTAAAGCCACACATCTCATCATATCAAAAACATTTAAAAAATGTTTGTTATGAGCCAAGTGATATCTCAATATGATCAGAAACCACTCCGGCAGTTATTCAACGATTGTCCTTATAATTTTCTAGATTTTTGCGATGTTGTCAACGGTTTTTGGTGTGCTATCATTTTCAATGACTTTGTGGCTCTTATGGAAACGTTTGTACCACTTGTAAATGTATTTTGAATGCAGTAAAGCTTATTGTGTATCATGTGTACATATCTGTTGTATGGTACACGACATGCACTCGCTGCATTTTGAATAATTTAATACTATAGCGCCTCCTCGTTCGGTAATGGATTGATCAATGATTAAAATTTAATCAAAGGCAACGAATTGATCTTACATTACAATTATTATTTTTTTTAAATACAAAGAGTAATTAAATCAATTGGGGTATATAGTCTCGATACAAATAGAATTAAAATATGCTTATTTCGAAAAGTGCATAGCGCACTTTGGTCCCGGTTAATTGAAGTTATGCACGAAGGCGAGAGCGCAAATTAACTAATTGCTAATGCTTTCTAGCGATACCCTGCGAATATTCATAAGCGTTATGGTGGGTAACCAACATGGTTAACACGAGTCTCACCCCTTACATCCTCTCCGCTCCCAGATACATATGTGCTCTAAAACCATTTGGTACTAATTAGCGGATAAGCCATTCGTTCTACTTGTAAGGCGAAATGGTCTACAAGTCTTCGAGACTTAGAGCTCAAAGTGAGTCAGAAGCATACGTCATATTATGTCTACCTTATTAGAGAACTTTGCGCTTTGGCACTTGCAAGATAATGTTTATAAATATATTATATATATTTTATACAGAAAAAAATAAGGGATTTCCATTAAAACAATGAATTATGTTTTAATGTATTTCTTATTGAGATATTTATATATAAAAAATGCTATTTGCTTTTTTACCTTTTTATTTTGTGCTGTTGTATAATGTGTTTTATGTAAAAATATCTCCATTACATTATAATGAATTATCATCTTAATCTAGGCATAAATTACTTTAAACCTAAATATATATTATATATATTAACATATTGCTCTCTTATATTTAATAGGTCATCCCATAAATAATGCGAGATGTCAGATGATGACGGGATAGTAATATTAGCTAATGTGAATGTCTGGTTTTAAGTATTGAAGTTATTTTTTTTAAGGATATAATGGAAATGAAACGACCATTACAAGTAAACAGTATATTAAAGTATTAGATTGATACAAAGGTATCATTTGCCATCATTTTTTTTTTGATTTAATCAATTAACCGATCCGTTACGGCGATTCGAAACCAACCACGTCGTCCAAATGGGGTATATTTATAATGGTAAATAGACCACAAGTTTAAATTTAAAATTTATTGCGTTCCATGAATCATAGTTCATCCAAAAATGTCTTAACCCATCCATCACGGAGACTAGAAAACAACCGCGTCTTCCGAAGGGGGTGTCTTAGGCATTTCAAGTCATGAATTCTTCATCAATGACCTTTTTTTTTAAAAAAATAATTACTTTTAAGAATAAAAATAGTTATTCATGATATGCTTCATAATTTGGTCGATATTTTGTATTTTTTAACTAATGAATATGACGCGTAAATAACGCACACTCGACGATATCCCGCCGCAGACTGAGGACACCCCGCGGACTACTGCGACCGCCGAATTCTCGCGGCACGTATCAAAATAGGTTTCACTCGCACTTTGGGACATCGTAGCAGATACGAGCGAGAAAAAACATCGCGGCCGTGGCTATGGAAACGAATATTATTGTTTTTTTTTGCAATTACGGACAATACACGTCGATAATTATTTATAATGTTTACTCTTTAGACTTTTTATACAAATACAAAAAGTTTGTGGCGCGAAAATTAGTTAATTCAGAAAAATCAAAATCTTGGGGTCCCAAATATTGGCACGGCATTCCATATGAATAACTTTTATTCTGAAGTCTTTAAAATCAATGAATATGAATTCAATTAACGAGATTAGAATAGCGCCAGAGGAGAATTTTTAATCACGGAATTATTTATGGGACGGCCCAATACCTTAACATTTTATATTTTATTTGTTATTTTACAAGTTTTTTGTTTACAAATCGTATTAAAAATTATTCTTATTTTCGTCCAAAGGGGTATATTTTAAATTTAGTTCTAAAAAATGTCGGAAATCATGCTTTGCGTAGCACACGTAGAGGGGTGTTGAAAAATAGATTTGTTAATAGCGCGTACTGAAATCGCTGATTAAATCTGTTCCGTTTTCAGATATTCCCCGATCCGTTTACTCGTTTCCGTTGCGGAAGTTTAATTTCGTTCGAACAAAGCCCGTAGTGGATGGATATGCAATAATTTCTTGAAAACTCATCAGCCACTAAAACTATCGCACTGAGAAACGAAATCGTATTACTAAAGAATATTATCGATAAATGTATGTACATTTTAGATTCGCACAATAGCGACAGAATGAGATATCTGGTTCGCATATATCAAGATGATTTAGATGAGAGCCGAGATTATTCTTTGTCTAAAATGAAAACCCATGAAACAATATTTCTCAGTCTGCAGCGAGCAATATATCACAAAACAAAGATGTAACACACAATGATATACTCATACTATGTACATGTTTTCATTAATTTAAAACGTAAAATATTTTTTTTAATCGCGTTGAATATTTAATAGAATCGCCGTTTAACTACAATGACTTTTATAGAGAAACACGAGCTGTTTAACATCATACGATATCATAGAAATCGATGTTAAAAATGGATGAAAAATTTGATATGTAGTTTCAAATATTTTTCATTATTCATAACTTTATAAGACGAAGAAGCTATTGACACAAAATATAACATTGTGCTAAGTAGTCGAGACGGATAATCGATCGAGTGAAAATGACAAAGAGACTGCTGCAAAATCGGAACCGAAGCTGTCAGCCACCATTGACAGTTTGATAAAGTCAACATACATAAATGTATAATGTATCAGATCGTTACCATATTTTTAATACCTCCATTATTTACAATCCCATAGAATAATTATAGGGACGAATAGCGAAACTGGATAGGGCATAATAATACAATACGCAGAATAGAGCAGCTTTTAATAAAACATTAGCTCTGTCAATAACTTTCAAAAGCACAGCAACGACAATAGAATATGTAATATATAACATAAATTAATCGCGTGATGATATTCAATAAAAATATTTAATCACACAAAAAGATACTCGGACGACCGAAACACAAAATATTGATCCCAAATTCGCCAACTTTTGCGCTTGGATTAGCATCGGCCTCAATTGAGTTTTAATTATTAGCGAATTAATTACACTAATTACTCTTTGCGGATATTATTAATCGACGTGATTTGCGTTGGGGATAAAATAAAAATTATATCATAGCGTAAACATCTATGTTTATTTATTATACAGCGATGATTGTTGTTTGGTAGAAAACATGTCTGAATATTTTACCGACCCAAATATGCTTCAGCCGCAGGCGGTCTATGTTGTATTGTCCCACGCCCCCCCGTGAACAGCCCTGTATAGTGCATTATGATTATTAGAGCAATCAAATGTCACGTGACATACGTGTTAATTATAAAGACACATAACATAATTAATAATATGCCGTATACTGATACAGAACTGTTGCAGTTATGTGAAATAATATATTAGGTAATTCGGAAAGATTGTCGTTATTATATTATTACGTTGAATCATAAATAACTTCCGGCGGGGGTAGGTTGATCTATTGCTTGAATCCACTCAATATTAGTCAATAGGACGAACGCGTTTTAAATTTAATTAAATAGATAAGGGCTGTTTTTGTGGTGTACTATCATTTAGAGAAATTAGAAAGTCAGAAAAGTAAGGTGTATGGACACCTTACAATATTAATGAACATATCTTACTGGAAAAAAATTAGCCTTTTTTTAAACATTTGATAAAAATGAGTTACCTATGACAATCATCATCATAGGACAATTGTAGAACTCTGACCCTATCCAACACCCTTCTTCATTTTATCCAGTCTGCCACTACGTCGCTCCATCTTCCGGTAAGCTTCAATGATACAGCGCTTGTTAACCATAACCATTTTCGGCGGCTGACTGTCCCGCATCCTTGACACGTGACCGGTATATCCTTATATAGTCGACACAGCTCCTCGTTGCTTTGGATACGCCATTCCCCATCATCGAATACGGCTCCAATATTCGTCTCAAAATATCCAGTTATCGCTCATCTTATTTTGTCAAAGCCCAACATTCAGATTCGTATGTTAGTATGGGCCTGATGAGGGACATGTAGAGCTTGAATTAGTCTTCTTTGAGAAGATTCTCTACCGTAGATTTGAAGTCAAAATAGCACCGGTTCAACAGCATGGTTCTTCTTCTTACTTACAAATTGGTTTCATTATTATGTATAATAAGTGCGACGAGATATGTGTACTCCTAGACGGCATTGAAGCTGTACTCTTCGATTCTCAAGGGTTCAAGGATTCGTCCTTGGCATATGGGCATGTATTTTATCTTGGTCTTGTTGATTCTTAGTCCCATGCCAATGGCCGCTCTCATTATTCGCTGACATTCATCCTTGAGAGCCATCCGAGATCTGGCCATATTGTCTATATCGTCCACCGTTATCTATGATAATATCGTCCGCAAAAGACAATGGCTTGATAAGGATTGACTACCCCTACCAGATCTGAAGGCAAACATTCATAAAAAGAAGGTTTTATTATGGCCCTAATATTGTGAGGTCCTTGGCAGCCACTCCTACCTCGCCCCACCTCTGATAGGCTCTTTCGATGATTTATGGACTTTCACAATAAGGTTTAATTATGCCATTAACAATTAATCTCAATTAGATAGTACCTCCTATAGTGCTCACTTCTAGAGCGTCGTTTTCTACAAAATGCAAAAATTTCAAGTTCAAATTACATATTTTGTTTATATGTAATGCCTAGCTAAGCAAAATAAAGCTCAATGTCCTTGGTTGACAATAAAATATGCGCACGTGTCCTAACTAAAAATAGTTCGAGGTCAATTAATCCTTTCAGACCCGATTTTTTCCATCTTGAAGCGTAAAATTCTATTATTTGTATATACAACGCTTACAATGATATTGTGAGTTTCATTAATAAAAGGACTTTTTTGTCATAATAGTGTAAAATAATTGATTTTTTATAAATAAAAATCTGACATATCGGAGTCGGCGTGCTCGAATTGCGACATCAGGGAGAAATTGCCGTATAAAATAATTCTCGTACTCTACATGGCAACACTGACAGGACCAACTGAATAAATAAGGTGTGCATTATGACATACAAAAGGTCCCGATGATAATAACACGCAAAATACCTCGTGAAAATACACTTAAATAACTGTACATTATAATGTGCACTTAGTCTACAGTGGTTAAAATAATGTTTGATGTATTAATTTCGTTCAAGTTACTACATATAATTTAAATAAAACTGCCTAGACTTCTATAGGTAGGTTTCTAGGTTCAGTTTTTTAATTATACATCTGCTACCACAAAAAATATGTAAATAACCCTAGAGGTGAAAATTTAACGAATACGTATTCATTATCCACGTAACTAATATAACAAAAGCAATTCATCAGCTGTTCACATAAATCGCGGTTGTTATAAAAATGATATCTATTTGATTGTAGAAAAATAGATCGTTAAATATTAAAATTGGTCAAATTAAAAATGCATAACGAGTGATTACCATTGAAAATGTAAAAATAAGCGTCTGAAACATCGATTCGTGCGCCGACAACAAAGAAGCGAAGGGGGTGGCCCAACCCCGAATGTGATCCAGTTCCAAAATAGGTTTTTAGATCATTTTCTATAGATAAATACGGAGCAAGAAATATTGCGTGATGAAATATCATTATGTTATGGTGTTGCCAGCGTAAAACATAAAAAAATTGAAGCTTCCCGCGTTTGCCTTCGCCACTATTAAAGCGCCATTTAAGCTCATTTCTCGGAATGCGAGGAAAGCAATAGAAAGTGTATCGCACGACGACTGCTCATATGAATATCAATTACGGTATGGGTGTATACAGGATGTGTCAGAATTGTAAGCATACGCCTAGCATGGTAAAATAAAAATTGGCAATGTTTGACGTCGCCGAAAATATACAAGGGGCGGTATTAAAATTATTTATTTTATGTATCGAGAGCAACAAGTTATTTTAAATAAAAAAAGGGTGTGAGTTGGCAACACATTAAAAATGGACATTTTCGGTACTGGCGAGACGCGTGCGAAAAAAATACACGGCAAAAAAAACCTCGTCTGCTGACTACACCTGGCCTTTTCGGAAAGGCGCGCGACGAGGAGTGGAAGGCAAGGGGGCTGGCTGGGTGTGAAAAGGCTGTGCCGGAAAACGGCCTTAAAAAATGACCTTTAGCGTCCCAGTCGGCTGAATGATAAATTGACTCAATGACTCGCAAAATAGCAGGGTATTCCCCTGTTTTATTTTATTATTTCGCACAAGAGGAGGAATCGCGAAAAGCGACGCAATATCCGCGAAAGAAATTTAATTCGCTTTTGTGTACAGGTCGCGTGAAAATATGACGTCGCTAAAGAACTCCGAGAACGGAGTCATCATCGTTCTCGGAGGTTAATGTCACAAAGATAATGTGTTTTTTTTTCCCCAGAAATGTGAATATATTGAAAATAAAATAAATAAGGAGGGCTATTAATTCGATTTTTTATAGCACGTCATATTGATTCTCATTTTACCCAATTTTACTAAAACATTGCAGTCCGTTCTCAACTATCGCCGTGGTTTTGTTCGTTCGACGTTTTGGTCGAAATCGTCGCAAGTCTAACTTTAACAATATATATAAAAGTAAATAATTATACACCATAAATGTATTAAACATATTGTAGAGCAGGGGTAGCCAAACCAAGGAGCACGCAACAAACATGACACATATAAGATTACATATTGCCCATATTGCCGATTATTTGGTTCTATTTTCTTTCATTTCAGGTCATTGTCAATATTTATACTTTTAAAATTTTGTACTTTTTTTAGTTTTTTGACGACATTCCTATCAACCACAGTATAAAAGAAAATGAGCAAATTAAAAGCAAAATATGAGACCCCCAAGTTTTCATCATACATGTCACAAACTTTTTGTATTTGTCTAAAAAAAAATCTAAAGAATAAATATTATAAATAATCATTGCCCTTTATTGTTCGCAATTGCGAAAAAAAATTAAAACAAACAATATTCGCTTTTATAGTTTCGGACGCAATGTTTTTCTTAGTCCGCGGCGGGACATCGCTGAGTGCGCGCGTCACTTGCGCGTCATATTGATCCAAAATATCGACCAAATTATGGAGCATATCATAACTAACTATTTTTATTTTTTAAAGTAGAGATATTGATGAAAATGTTATCAATATCTCGACTTAAATAGCTTGGGGTATATTTTCCATTATAAATAGACTCCATTCGGACGACTCGGTTGGTTTCTAGAGGCTGTGACTGATCGGTTAATTAATAGTGGGAATATAAATTATTACTTATATAAGGTTCATCAGGAAAACGGTTTTGCATTATTTGTGATAGTAATTTTTCACATAATAAAAGACATGAACTTATTAAACATTATAAAACAGCATCAGACTATCGTCGAAAGTAAAATGAAGCTTGTTCTTGGGTTTGAGCCACGAAAAGATACACATATGTGACTTTACTTTTCAAAGAAAAGGAAAGAAAATTGAAATTGATTTAGTGTTGATGAAAAAATGGAAACTTGTCTTGGAAAAGTCTTTAAATATTTACACGCCATCTTTATAATAAAAGTATCGAAAGTAAAACAGACGAAATTGCTATATCAAGGCAGACGGCCCATTTTTATAAGAGATGACGATAATTTTAATGTCTACGAAGTACTTGCCAGCTAGAAGTCATTGCATTGTTAAACAAGAGAAACATATTTAAAAAAGTAGTCATGCCTAGGGAATCTAAAATTAGACTCTACTTTTTTTTAAATCTTTCTGTTCTAAAATATCACGCTATGTGAAAAAACTTTATATATGCGGCATGCTATGTTACTGGTTGTGAATTTTTTTTGTGAATAAAATTAAAGCAAGAACTTTAACAGCCGCGTATTTACCAACTGTAGTAAAGAGCTATCTTCAGCAAACCAGACTATCCGGCAGCTGTGATTAGAGGGTTCCACGACAGGAGTCATCCACTTGTCCAAGAGATAATCTCTCACTATTGTAGCTTGTTGCTCCAATTAACATGTGTCTTTTGAAGTGGCGTACATTTTATGATTTAATTGGGTGTTTAGGCTATACTTTTACCGCTATTGAGCGAAGCAGATTCTATCCCTACTCATATTTTCTGACGCCAAACATGATTAAGAGAAGGTAAAATAGGTGATTGGTTGTGTGCATCTGAACTCGTATGAAAAAAAATGGTGTATGGTATGTAAAAGTTTGAAGTATTTTCCTCATCTTTGATACTTTTATTAAATTTTTCAGCGATTATAGCGCTGTGCGGATACTTTTTATTTGTAACATTATTTCTCTGATATTTCAATCACCAACTTCATTCAACAAAACAATTATCATCCATAAATGAATTTGTAGTCTATCTGTCACTTGTCACTATCATTATTGGTGATAACTTTTGATATATCATTTTCTACAACAAAGAGTATAATTTGGGTCATTATCATCCATAAAACTATTCATTCTTTTATGAAATGTAAATTGCTACTAATTCAGATTATAATTATCCAGTAATATATACAACTGAAATTATATATTATTTTCAAATAATAGCAACAGAGATTTTTATTTAAAAAAAAAAATAATATAATATAAATAAATTCATCAGATTCTTCCATTTTAAAACACTTCACTCAACCTGATTTTACACTTAACATTAAAAAATACAACGGCCACAAATTGCGGTGTGAAAAGTATAAGGGTAAAAATTTACAGAGAAAAAACTGAGTAGTATTCAAGGGGACGTTTCAGGGCATACTTCCTATTCTCAATGAGGGAAAATAATGAGAAGAATTAAAACGTTGTCACTAACTATTCATCTATCAAAAATGGCACCCTCTTTATCAATTACGAACATCAAATATGTAATATTGTCTATTATAAGAGAATCTGAAAAAACGGCAGAGAGATATTAAATCCGTCTGTATATTTTTCACGGAATATCTCATTGAATACATTTGCAATCCGACTCGATATCTGAAAAATTTATGAAGGATTACTGAGTCCGGGATGATGCGGTATTTTGAGCGTGAATTTTTTTTAAATAAATTTTCTTATCATTTAAATATAGGGCCCTGACAAAAAAGGGCCTCCACGTCAAAACACACATACAATGAAAGCAACAAAAACTGATTTCCCTACAAAACTAATTGTTTTCGAAGCAACATCGGTGCCAGTGCCCCCTGACAAGTAATTAATTTCCATATTTCACAGGCTACCAAAAACGCAAAATTAATGATGAAACGAAAAAAAATATAATCAACTTAGAAGCTTTTTTCACTATCATTTCGCTGAAAAATTGACACAAATTTGTTTAGATTACGCCTATAAGTTATTTCGCAATATTTTTATTTCAACCAAAAAAGCTATCATGTGGTTAATGGCAAATTGAACCCGGGTATAGAAAAACGCCACTCCCAAATCCGTAGATCTAATATGATACGCAATCGATTATTCATCCGCTAGTTTGATGTCTATTCAATTTATTTTTATTAACAGGCAATACATTCAAACTATACGACAGTGCGGAAGAGGTGAAAACTCGGACGAAGACAATAAAGCGTCTAAACCTTCGAGAACTTCTGATAACAGACAGCGTACACGCAAACGCAAGAATCGCGTGCCGCCGAAGAATGACTCACGTAAAGTTTCTGAAAACCCGACTATGACTTTTTTTTATATAACTAATTAAACTATTGAATTGGTCCTCATACATATATGCTATATTAATTCGTTTAAATCGCAACATATGCAACGAAAACAAATTTAATCACATTTCAATTAGGCGATAATTTGCGTCAGTATTTATTGAATTAATACATGTATTTGCGTCAGTATTTATTGAACTAATACATGTATTTGCGTACGAGTGTGCGTACAAATATCAGCCGAGCTTTAGGCCGGAAGTGAATATGGCAATTTAATGAGTTTTCTGATTATTCAAACTGGAAACATAACATAGACAGAAATTTTTACGATCGTTTGGATATTTTAAAAATATGCCATTAACGTGCTTTAGAATAAATTTATTATACGAATAATGGAAATCAAATATCCGACCTACATACGTGGATGTGTTGTATCGATGATATATACATAAACGTCCGTTTACTATACATAAATAAGTATTTCGATACATCATTGAAAATATTTATCTTTTTTTTCGTATTCCACTGCATGTTGAACGTATGTGACACACAGAGGGTTTGAATATTTAAATACGTCATAAATAAAACAGCAGAACTCTTTCAACTATAACCACAAATATACTTTCACGTTATGGAAAAATGGTTAAAAAATATTGTACGTTTATTCGCCAATCAATGCCATCGGAGCGTGTGGAAGAAATATTCTTAGAAGGATCACAATGGCTACATGTTTATTATATCTCAACCAGAGGTGGCTCGTGACTTTAAAAACAAGTGGCGCATGATGAGATTGAACTGACATATAAACATTTGCAAAACTATCATTATAAATAAAGATGTATTTTTTACGAAATTCAATAAAACTATTTTTTATCAATATATAAAATCGTTTTTAATCATATTTATTTATTTAAACTCTTGAAAGTAAGTGAAACACGGTTTTTATTTTTAAATATAGACCAGCGGGGCATAAACAGATCTGCCCCAAACAGAGCTTTATGCGGCAACCGAAAAGCGACCTTCTGCATACGGCAATACGAAACGTTTCTCGTTACCTCCACTAACTGACAAACAACAACACTCGTTCGCGTCAAAGCTAGCGACCACGTGACCCGGGTGGATACAAACAAGAATGCCCTAATAATAAATACGGTTCTATTCGCATATTTAAGCTAATTATTTTTTCTTTGGGAGAAATTTGTGAAAATATCGATTAAATTATAAAAAGCATATAATAAATAACTACTTTTATACTTAGAATAATCCATTTTTTTAAATAGTCAATATATTGATGACGAATTCATCAATGTCTTGACTATTTAAAATTAGTATCTATTTCTATAATAAACAGACCCCCTCGGACGACGCGATTTTGAGTTGCCCTGACGGATCGGTTGACAGACTCTCGAATATCAATCGAGGCCAAAGGAGTGGTGACCCCACTCGTCTTATTATGCGGTTCTTCTAAGAGTTTTTCTTTTCTTATCCATGTAGAAAAAAGAACAATAAATACGTTACATAAAAAAACCGAGTAAAAAATTAATCTAAACCAATTAATTCAGGAAGGCTTGCAATATGCAATGATTTGGTAACAGTAATTTCTCACTTATGATCCCGAAATTTATCCCAAAATAACTTGTCAAACAACAAACGAAGAACCTGATAACAGATTTCCAAATAATAAAAAAATCAATTACACAAGACAGTATAAACAAACAAAAAGCGCCATTTTTTCCTAATTACAATACATATCTATGAATAATTTTAATTTATATTTAATTCAGGTTTTTAACACAGTATTTTAAGTTTAGGGGATCAATCCAAATCCAGTATCCCGTTGTCAAAATCTAGATCTTAAACGAGTAACAACGCATAGATGCGATTAAATTGTTTGCATGCCCCGCATTCTCCGGACTGCGAAACGCCGACATTCTTCCCGAATTAATCATAAAAAGTGTCTCTTGTCGATCTGCTCTGCTCGCATCTTGTCCTTTTTAGGGCACATTTTAAGGCGCGATCCAGAAAATATTTCAAGCTGGTAGTAATTGGTATCATTTAAGAAACACGACCACGTGGAAGACTTTCAAACAGGTTGATTAAAGCAGGCACTAAAGATGCCGCAAAGCATCTCAACGTCTCAGCATCAACATTAGCGAAATTAGTGCATTTTTTATTTGAAGCAACACCTTTATTCACAGAACTATAAAATCATGAAGATTTTGAACCATCGAAATGGGATACGGCACAAATAATGTTGAGAAACACTCTCGCAAAAGGACCAATCAAATCGGTTTACTTTGGATGGTCTAAAACTAAAGAATTGATGTTGAAGTGTACTCGTTAACTAAAATTTAAACTTTAATTTAGAATTAAAATTCAAATTTCGTTTAAAAAAAAATGTATTTAACATTAAATTCTAAATAACTGCAATATAATGCATTGCACTGTAGAGGTTAAGGGTTAAATTAAGGAATTAACGATAAAAACTTAAAGCAACAATGAAAAGATAGATGAAGGGCTGAAAAACAAATTGCTGACGAATTATGTGGACCTTGATTTAAATGTCCCAAGTTCTGATAATATAGTTGAAAGTCGTATCCAAGAAAACTTGACTAATAATTTATTAATTTATTTATTTATTTGAATCGGATGGATGGATGGCATAATAGAAAATCCAAAGCCCCATTCATCCATATAAATATGCGATAAAGAATTTAAAGATGCAAGGGAATGAGTCTCTCACATTTACATTCCCCTAGTGTCCCAAAGAATTCCCAGAACTCGTAGAGGTCTAAACTTGAACCAAGTTTATTTAAAAAAAATATTTTTTTTTGAATCTTGTATCAGATGAAACCCTTTAGATGCATATTAATAATTTTCCCAATAAATATCATTTTTAATATATTTGTAAAAAAATATAATGAGAGTAACTCATAAATTCGACTAAAAGTAGACATATTGGAAAGGGTTAACCTATCCGGGTAGTATCATAGCAAGCAAGCCTGGTTTTGAAATTTATATTATTTGTTTATATAATAAATAAATAATTCCCTTGATTCATAGTTTTCGTCGGTTACCTTTCCTAGGTATTAAATCTAAGTCCAACAAAAGAATATACTTGTGTATATTGATGGACATAAAAGCTACTAGCATTCAAGTCATACAAAACGAAGTCTCTAAATTAATGAGTCATCAAGAGAGTTTTATTTAAAAAAATCCAAAAATATGTATCAAACAAGGTACAATTTAGGTGATTTTAATAAAAGATCTTTGACAGTTACAGTACAGTAACATCCAGAATTTACGAGACAGGTGGGCCCGACAAATACACTTATGTCAGAGTACAACATATAAATTGTGTTTAATTGGTACCAAAGATTAACAAAAACACTAGTTTATAAAAAAAAATATTTAATAAAATTGCAATTCTTCACGCAATCCAAAATTGCTACACAAAAGGCTACATACTTTCACGCAGAGTTTCAGAAGAAACTAATATTTTTTATTCCTTGCTTTGTAGCTATAACACGTACTTCATTGAAGTATATTTTCTAAAAAAAATTAAGCCTTTTTAATTGAACCAAGATCATTGGCATCATCAACATTGACTTCCAAAACTAATTATCTTATTAATTTCTTATTATTAATTTCTTAATTTCTTATTATTAATTTCTTAATTTCTTATTATTAATTTCTTAATTTCTATTAATTATTAATTTCTTATTAATAATCTTATTAATTAACTAATCTTCAGAAAACGTAAAGCTTGGAAAGATTTTTTCTTCACATGCGATAAAAGTTTAGGCATTTGTTCATTGTTTTAGTCAACTATTTCATATCTTTGAGTGTCTCAAGAAAAAAAGACCCAGCTTCTTTATCAGCTCTTGTCGTCTCTCTACACTTTAGAATACTGTTCCAATTATATCGATCGAATGAATCAACTTTTACTAACTGAAAATTCATCTTCGCTCGCCTCCCCATATTATCCTTTCAATCCATTAAAAATCAGCTCGGTTTAATAGCACAGTGTCTGATAGACTGGACCCAAATGCAAATATCAAGAACCGCGCAACTCCGAGCTCGAATTTTTTACTTTTTAAAATTTACAATCTATGTTTATATTTGATTATATTTTTCAAAAACGTAAATTCGACATTTCATAGGCTTTGAGCGAGATCCGAAGCGTCGTTTAAACACAACCATATGAAATTGCACATTTTTTTTTACGATTTTGCCACGATGCCATTGCACCCCCCGGATACAATAGAGTAACAATGTTACACGTGCAGGCAAATTTCAGCACTGGTGTAGCCATTGTTCCGGTGGCAAACAAAGGATTTTCCATTACAGTCTTTCGACATGACGGTATCCACAAATGACTCTCGCCTTTGGGTTTTTTCTACGCGGATAGCTCAAATAAAAATTCGCGTAATCCATTAGAGACCGTCTGTTTCAGCCGGTTCGCTAAACTGAAAATTTATGAAGCGTCGTTTGCCGGATACGAGACGCTCCGCCGTCAGATCGGCTAATCCAACATAGCTGACAAATGGAGATAACTAGAATTTGTTCATTTAACTGAGAACGATACGGTTTATTTAATGAGTTGATGAAACGTCTCGCTGGATAATTATAAAGCGATATAGGAGTTGAGTGATTGATATTTGTTTATGAGTTGCTCTATAGTGATTAAAATTCAATAATAAATAAAGTATGTAAATCGATAGAAAATTAAAATAAATAAATAAGAATCAATTAAATCATTAGCTAATAGTAAATATATTTATTCTATCCATTTATATCCCAATTATACAGAAAATGGTAATATTTTATTTATAAATGGCTGCTAAATAATTAAATTTGAACCATCAAGACACTTTTTATGATATTTAATTGGTAGCACCAAGCATAAAACAACGGACTGGCATTTTAGTCACATTAGTGACACTTATTAGTAGCGGATCGTTCAGTGTCGATGGGCCCTTAAAATTGAGTATAATTATTAATAATTGTTTGCATGTATTATATTAATGTAAGATATTTTCAATCAACAAAAGTATGATGTGAAAAGGCAGCTAATTTATATTCAGAATATTATCGCGTGTTTAATGTACAGGAATCTGTATTGTATTTGATTTTTTTTCAATTTGAATTAGATTTTTTTGAAAACATATACAATAGAATGAATAATGTATCTCCTTGTGGAAATATGTGACAGAATTATGTGCATATAATTAATTTATTTCAGTACCATGTCATTTATATGTATAGAGATACAGTAGCTGCTGAGAAAAAAGCGGAGCTAAAAAAATTACATATGCGACACCTTTTTTACACGGTAGATTGATTCCAGCTATGGTCGTATAAAATAATAACGGAAATAAATATACATTTTTTTATGATAATTTTTTTTATTGAAATCGAGGACAAACATTAAGTTTATTATTTTTCCGGATAATATATAAAACAATAGAAATATCGCAAAAAACATATAGAATCTGGCTCTATCTAGAATTCCGAGATCAATGATCTATGTAAATATACCATTACAGTAATACCTCCTATAGCGTTTACTGCAGAAGCACCGTTTTCTCTAACGAGTTCGACATTCCCTCTTACAGTGCTCCCATACATTTTCAGGATCAATATTATAAATAAATATTTGCGATTGAAAGAATAATATTATTAAAAACATGACTATAACCAACAAATCTTCTCTAGTTATGGAACAAATAGTGGCCAAGTAAGTTGATCTACATTTTTTTCAATATTGTGGGGGTTACGCTCCTCCGTATAGAAAAATCTGACTCCATAAGATTTATATTATTTGCACTAGAATTACAGATGGCAGAAAGAATATGATTAATAAAAGCGATCGCGTCGGTTTCATCAAGGTGTCGAAGTAGCGACGTCGATCTGCTTCTGGTCTACCGACTCCCCCAGTCGGTCTATTTCGAAGATTCTGTGGCAGCACTGGCCACTGATGTCCGATATTTTGTCCGCTTACGGTGAAGTCCACGTCTTCAGCCTCGTAAGGACGTCGCACAAATTGCAGCTCTAGCTCGAGTGTCTGCAATTTGCGGCTGCGTATACACCGCAGTCAGCGCCTGGAGGCATCGTGGAGAGAGTGTGTTTCTTCCCGACGAGCATCACCAGCTCGGTCGGTATCTTCGGTACACTGGGTTTCAAAGGTAAACCCCGACTCTCCTAGAATGATCTCTCGCACGGGTATTTAACCCGTGGATCAGCTACCTGGTGTCAAGGGGGCGGTTCTTCGTAGTTGAACATTTCTAGATTTCTCCATCGGAATTTGGGTCCCGTTGGAGCGGTCCTTTATGACTTTGCTTTTGTCTATGCCGGCCAAGGGCGCCGACGACCTGGGCGCTATTGCAGGTTTGCACAATGTGACGAATTCCCGTTAACTAGCGGATGCTCGTAAACATTATATTGCATCCACCTTTTTTGAGACAAAAGGGGATGCACTTAGCCAATGTTTCACTTAGGAATTCGCCTGGCCCGTAAATGACCTAACTGTAACATCCCGTTATTTCGGTATTTCGTATTTATGATGGCGGAGGGATGTTACAGCGGACCGTCGTATAATATTAACACGTGCAACATTGAAATGTATTTCTTTAGAAACTTAATAACACTAAAATATTTCTTTGCGCAATAACTTGGCGTCCCGATATCCGCCTATCCAGGCATTCTCAACCTGTGACCGCTACAATATAATACTTATTGTAGATTTAAGAAGCACTTATGAGTCTTATACATGTACATATATAATATAAAGAAAGAAGCCCAATCTTCGAACTTTTGTATGGGTTCATAGGCTTCTATATGGCAGGTTTTTATAGTCCATGTTTACTTAGCTATAAGATGGCTGATTGTATTGCCCTGAATTTGTTTATTTATACTTTGAAAATAATTTAGTTATAAATCATTGATTTAGTGATTCTTTTCTGATCCCAATAATTCCTTAACCTAGCAATGCCGATGGGTTCTGTTTGTGGCCATAATTTTTGATGTTTCTCGAATAACACTTTTAATATAAATTCTATATGTCACAAACTTTTTGTATTTGTCTAAAAAGGTCCAAAGAATAAATATTATGAATGTCCGCAATTGCGAAAAAAAATAAAATCAACAATATTCGCTTCTGTTTCCAAGGGCGCGATGTTTTTTCTCGCTCACATCCGGTACGATGTGCCAAGTATGTGTTGACGCATGCCAGAACAGAAGAGAACTCAGCAGTCGGTAGTCAGCGGCGTGCCCTCAGTCTTCGGCGGGACATCGCCGAGTGTGCCTATCATTTACGAGTCATATTGATTGGTAGAAAGTTCAAAAAATCCTATACGTAAATAGCTATTTTTTTCTTGTAATAATCCATTTTTTAGCATTTTAAATCCAGATATTGATTAAGAATTCATTGATAAAGGATCAGTAAAGTATAAAAATTCCTGGGTCTGAAATTATTAGGTCTCTAAGTCTAGGAATACCTATATCCACTGTTAATGAAACATAGGAGTTTTTCCTTAATAATTGGTTACGCGTAAAGTTAACCCTCTGCCGTATATTTTGTGTGGTGCACCGTTACATTCAAATATTGTTTCTAACCTTTAACCTTTTCCACTCTGTGGGCCAGATGTATTAGCCCTAAGGATTTTTCATCAAATAAATACTCATTATTCATTTTTTTAATGGATTTCTCTTTTAATAGATTTGTAAAAATATAATAATGTGAGTAATTCATAGATTCGACTAAACGTGGACAGAGTAGAAAGGGTTGAAATGAAGAACCAGAAAGTTTATTTTTGTCATGTGATGCTTTCAGAATTAAAAAGCAAGGTCATAGTTACACGGCGATCACTGAAAAGTATGCAGTGTATACGGCGAAGGACCAATAACCGATCGGGAAGTTAAAAATTGAATTCTCAAATAACATTTTAGAGACATGACCTTGAAAAACAAACCAAAAGCGGGTCGCCCTTCCGACTTTGATAACGTTTTAATAATGGTATTCAAGCAAAATCTATCACAATCAACAAGAGAGATAATGGAATAGCTTAAACCCATCACAATCAATTATTTCTTATCATTTGGATAAATGAGAGTCAGCAAGTTGGGCGTATGGGTACCTTACAATCGGAACTAAATAGATAGCATGTTATTGGCACAACTTTGCTCTCATAATAAAGAAATGTGATAGAATGGATTACCTATGACAATATCATCCGCAAAAAATAGCTTGATAAAAGTTAACCAGATTCCAGATTAATTATGTTTAGCAACTGCAAGGACTTGAAAAAAATCCATGAAATGCGTTAGGAACTCGCAAGCATGTCATTTTTTTACTCGATCATACGAGACCATAAACAGCAAAAGTGACTCATCTACCTTACTCCCCTTCTCTTGTCCAGACAGACTAATTTTCCTATTTTTTATTTTATTTTATAAGAAAAGAATTGATTAGCCCGCTAGATGGGAGGTCATACATAATGGTGATGAATATATTATAGAATAATATAAATTCCTTTTTTTAAATAGCAAAATAAATGTCTGATAAAAAATGAAAGTTATTTATGACCCGACCGAATAATATAATTTTCGAGCACGGTTGAAATTAGGGTCGATTTAAAAAAAATGTTATAGCTACAGCTATATTAGACATGTCAAAATAATATCAAGCACATGAAAATATTTTAAGCTCATTTATGGCTTTCAATTGTTTGCTCCGTTTCAGTTTTACGTTTGTAGCGGCGTATAAATACTTAATGGGATTTAAAGTCTGGGCTATTCCCATGACACTCCAGTGAGGTAATTTCCATATTTTGTTTGAATTCTTTCATCTTTAATATGAGGTGGGATATGTAGGTTAGAATAAGAGAAAATAAAACACGCAGTGCTATCTCGGATTCAAAGCACGTAGTCGGTCCCCAAAAGCTCCGATCGGACGTTATTTAATTATCCAAAATGACTTTTGTTAAAAAAAAAGTTGCATATGGGAAAACAGTTTTAACAGTTAAACAGTTAAACAAGTTAAACAGTTTTTGTGATGCATTTATAACATATTTTGGATTAAATAAAATATGATTTATTAGAAAACACTCCATTATATAAATATCCTTAGATTTTACTTTATTTTATTGCGCAAAACGGGTTTCCTTGTCATTGTTCTTTAATATAATGGTTAGACATTCATTTGTACTTAATTGTCAGCTCAGGTTGTCATCGTTGGCAACATGTTTATGACAATTAAAATTGTATTCATTTACCTGAAATACTATTCCTTTGATATATCTTTACTAATTCATTCATTTTTTAATAAACGTATAATTATTTTAAAATATATTATTTACAATTAATTTTAAAAAAGTTTCACGATTAACTTTATAAGTGAGCTGGGTTCAAATTCAGAGACACTTCGTGAGTTCAACGTGTTAATTTCGAAGTTAACTTTCTACAGCTATCATTAATCAAAATATATAATACAAACTTGCAGAGAGTACGTGAGATAAAATAATTTAAAAATAAATATATTCCTTGCTTAAAAAATATTAAAACAACCATAATCACATGCATCATCAAATCGGTTGCACGTTTTAATAAATCAATATATAATAAAAAAATATATTTGAACTATTTATGACGCTTTATGATCGAAATAAAATATTCATAATAAAATTTCTATGAAAACACAAAAGGGGTTCAATATAATGTAATTACCAATAAAATATTTATGACCTCATTTTGCATGATAATACACGGCTAGCTCATTATCCTAGGCGATTATGTGGGTAGAATTGTTTCCCGCCATATTTGCAGAGAATATGCGGAGTGGGGGCAGAATATCCTTTGACTGATAATGTTCGCAGGATCTAAAGCCGCAACTAATGTACGCGAACCCGTGCTTTATTATTAAACTGATAGCTGCCCCAAGCCTTGATAGATAATCATAAATTAATGCATCATCAAAAAATAAGTATTAGCAACATTATAATTGCTGTGAATAATCAAAATGTATTCATAATTAGTGGCCTTCTTCGTTTTACGACCACATAACCGGTGTATTATTAGTATAGAGCAGGACCTCAGCATCTATATGATTTAGTTATAATATTAATATTTAATCACATATCTAGTGATTATATATTCTCCATTTTGTGGTCCTGTTGTAAGACTAAAGCTTTTCCTTGGTGATATTTAAGCATAGAGCGTGCTGGAAATATTCTTCGTGTCGTAATTATTCTCCACGTTACTGAAAGTCCGAATAACTCTCAATTACATTCTGCGTGTCTATTGGAGTACATTATTAGTGTCCGACTACTCATTCTATCAGTCGTAAATTTTACTTGAGCGATCAGTCGATAAAATGGTTCTACCGAGAAATATTGGAGTACAGTAAGTCCTCGACGTAAGAAAAAAAACATGTGGTAAGAAAAAAAATGAAAATGTTTTTTTTAGATAATCTCGTTATAGCTGTAATTTAGAAAATCACTTTATCTAGTTTAGTAAATCGGTTTGGTGCATATTTTTGTCCAGGTTTACAGCTCATTTGATCTTAAAAATCGATAAGAAAGTTTAGTTTTGTACATTTTAAACGCTAGTAAAGTTACTTTTATGGCCCTTAATATGCCTCATAGCATCTTCTTTTGTTTTAATAAGATGGATTAACTTTAACTCTTCTTCACCAAATAACTCTTCGTCGGATAAGTTTTACGTGGATGTAATTGTCTACTATATCATCGATGTCCATAACTTCAAATATCATCACGTTAAGGTAGGAATTTGTTCCCAGCCATCAATAGCATTATGCGCCGTAATATCTTCTACTATTGTTTTTGGCAAGGCTTTCATCACTAGTATCATATATTTTATCTTCTTGTTCTTTAACGATTCGAAACCATTTTTTATCGTTTTTGCTTCAATTTAACCCCATCCCTTAACAGTGTAATGCATTGCATCTAAAATATATAACTTAAAAATCTTCTTGTCGTTCCAATTTTAATATAATATTTGTACCAGATTTTTGCGCTAGTAATGTTTAAAAGCACAGATTATTCTCAAGTCTAATGGCTGCTAGGGAGGAAAAAGACAAATTTTATATTCCGCATTGTTAAATTTATTGGATGAGCAGGGCATCTATCTATGAATAAAATATTTTTTCTTTTCTTAGCTCCCATCAAAGTATCTTAGCTTAAAAGTTGTTTTTCAAACAATTTTAAAGTTTTCATTATATTAAATTCTTTTCAAACATTTTAAATCGTCGCGGATTCAATTTAACATGTTTATTAGTTAATAAACTTAAATTGCGGGAAATAAAAAAACGTAAAAGCGGGTACTATATGCACAAAAATAAAACGGTATTGTAAAAATTGAACGCAAATAGCGGAAAACGGGAATTCCGGGCACTTAAAAACAGGGTTTCACTGTTTGCATATTTATGGACGAACTACTTCAAGTATCACTATAGTGTTAATTATCTTTTAGCTTTTTTGTTTTCTTCACAGATGAACGCGTAGCATGTAATATCATTATTCAATTCTTTGAAACTTTCACATTTATTTCACGTTTTTTTAAATATCGTTAAAGTGCGAAATCGCTTCCAGGAGTGACTATATTCTATTAGAAGCATCTCATGGTTCTCCAAAATAAACCATGGAAATGACTACAACGATCAAATATAAAAGTAATCGATTAAAAATTACCAAGATTATTCAAATTCCATTCTTAATCAAACTCATAAATTATCATTTAAACCCCCCATCGAATCCAAATTTGTATACTAAACTTTCTCTCATTAAAGCAATTAGGTGAAATATAATACAGTCCAACGTTTTTTGGCAACTTTCCATAATCAAGAAACTGAAATATATTTTTACCAAAATTGATCCAAGAGTTTTTTAATTTTGCGAAAAAATGAGGAAATCAGAGCTGCGGAAGAGCGACCCTAATACGGTGTTGCCAGTTTAATCTGTTAGTAATGGTCGGATGGGTTTTGCTGCAGTTCTGCCACGCCAATAATTAAAATTGACATTCGACGAGTTTTTTTTACCGTCAACAATTTTGCATATGCTTCAGATCCGGCTGTAATAGCCATGGTTAATCATATAATTACTGTAAACACGTATGTTGTGTCTAATAGGTCTAGTATGCCTTTTATAAAGTAAAATTACAACATGCTAAGGCAGAAAATAATAAATAAGTGGGCAATTAAATGACGCCTTATTGTTTCTGAAGAAGAAAATGTGATAAGGTATCCAAACGCCAAGTTTATAATTTTTCACGAATAACTCTTTTAATCTTTTCCAATCTACAGCTATTCTAGATAAAAAAAAATACCAATTTGTAAAAAATATATTATTATTTCGGAGAAGCGAATTAAAAACATCTATAATATTGTGATTAAATCTTTTTTGACTAATTAAAAATTAAAAAACTTGGTTCATTAGTTTTGGCACACTGTCTGGAAATACCGACACGTATTCATTCAAATGTGTATGACCGTAATTTATGGAATGACATTTTGGTTCACTTTGATAAAAAATATTAGCTTATGTGTTACTTAAATAAAAAGTTTTATATTAATATTTTTCACTATTATAACAATTATAAACTATGCATATAAAAGGAAATATTTGCTTTCATTTTCTATCAGAACCGCAAGCAATCAGATGTAGATTGACCTGATTTAATCGCTGCTCTGGATCCACTGAATGTCTATCTCTTTTTGTATTAATCTTTTTCTGCGACTTCCAACCAAATGAATAACTAGTCTATTTACAAATTGCATATGGGTCAGTGGTTTTTAGCTTATTTTTAGCTTATTCTCTATAGGTTATAATAATTAATAGGTTCCAAACAATTGGTTAGAAAATTTAGTCCTACTATTCTATCACCGATAGTAAAATTAATTATTTTTTGTGAAAAATTATTAGACAAAGGGTACGAATATTTTGATGACGTGGGATTAATTAATGTTAAATTCTCTTCATCGTCTGTCTCATCGCTAGAGTATGCACATTTCTTTTGTTTGTGAGGGATGATTTTTATCTGTTTTATTGCCGAGCGAATTGTCTTCGCCATTGTCTATATCATCACTATTTCTATACTTTTTTGACCATTTTTTACAATTCTGAATGAATGCTATTAATAATCATTCGTTAGCTTTCACTTCATCACTATTATAATTAATATTATCAAACGTAAAAGAGCCGTCATCAATAATATAGCAATAATTATTGCCAAAAGTATCATTGAATTTGAAAACAAATGTTTCCTTATTTTTATTTTTTAATTATAAATACGAATTTATTGTTTTATCAAATAATTATAGATGTAATGGAATTAAAAAATAATAGTTCCACAATTCAAAAAGAGGGTCACAGTACACAGCTTCGGGCAACTTTACGATATGAAGAAACCGACTGACTGCTTCAAAAATATTGGCATATGAAAAATATCGATAAATGCAAACATATTTCTGAGATTTAATTACGCGTAACTATAAATTTAAATAAAAAAAATGTTGGGTTTTTCGCAACCCTTCTCGATACTTAGAAGCAATAATATTTCGTAAAATTTAGCTGCGGAATGCTATAATATATGAATAGCTAATGGAAAGGGTTAAGAGTTAAAAAAATAATTTTACGGTAAACCATTTAATGTAGTGACGAAACTAAATTATAAATCCATTCAATAATGTGAAGATAATCTTCGCATAAAAATGTAAAAATTATACACAATTTTAATAATTAATAATATTATCCCTATGAATACGACATGAATCAGTCTTCTCCACTCTACCTGGTCTATAATTAAACGCCTTGATTATTTCACTGACACGTCTATTTGCGTGTTTTCCAGAAGCACCGACATAAATTCATCGGGCCAACAATGCGTTAACGTGCATTGCTTGTCATAATAATAACAACAAAGAATTAACATTAGCGTGGTGCGAGTATTTAACGACTAAACACGCGGCGAGTGTCCATTTTATATTTCATCGGTTACTTTAACCGGCAGGGGAAGGTCGGTTATCTCGATCGTCATTTATTTTCATTCCCGCCGACTAATAGTAGACATGTTCATAATATATACACAAGACACGCATAAAACGCAGTGTTCTAAAAATAAAAAAAAATATAATAAGCCCCGCGGGTTCTTTTCCGTCGGGATCGTTCACAGCCAAACGATGACACTAGTTGAAAGATATGAGGCTTTAAATATTCAGCCTAATGTGACGTTAGACACGGACATAATAATGCTGCAATAAATGGAAAACAATTTTTAGATCCTATATGTATACATTATATAATTATGTTTCGCTTTAAATTTATTTCTAAAAAATATTTATAAGCAGACAATTATTTTAATATAAGTAATTATGGCGCATTTAATAAACTATGAGAGCCTCAAAAATTATAAATACACATTAATCCCCATTTAACGCATCAGATCGATTTTAATAATGAATACTGACAAGATTATATTATATATTGTTTATAAAAAATAAAAATAATATAATATTTAATACATGTGCTGCTTATTTTCGGTTGCGAAATTCATTATTTAAAAAAAAATCGATCCAGCTGTTTAGTTTCAGAATATATTGCATTTCCTATATCATCGATCTATGCCAATTATTTTAACTCTAGGTTTGTTCCTCATGTATACCTGATCGGCTAGAATCTCGAATAATATTTTTAAATCTTTAAATATTTGTGGATTGAACAAAATTAATGATGTTCGAATAAGTGGAAGACATTTTTATTTTAATTCAATTCAACCATTGTGATTTCTAATACGTGTTTAATGTATAATATATATATATCATTTGCCAGTCACAAGGCTCTCACTCGCTGAGGGCATGGACCTACCAAACTCTCGCATGGTAGTCGAGGCCAAAGGAACCTATATATTGCATATTCAAATTAAATTAAATTCTCTCCTCGGTTTTCCATCAGAAAAAATCATTGTTCTCTTTGCAACACCATACGAGACCGCGAATAAAAAGTGTTTTGTGAAACGCGGGCGAGGTTGATATCAATTTATCCCTCCCCCCGCCTACCCTCCTTCGCCCGGCGGCTCCATCATAGCCGCGGACAAGCCAGCGACCAGATAAGTCAATCCAAACGATTACCCACAATTAACGGTTTTATGCATCCCCCAATTTATATCGTTATTTTACTTGTATCGTGTTAATTACTTTAGATATTTTGATCGCCTTCAAACCGATCGAAGACAAAGCGACAGCTCGCCAACAAATAGTGAGGTGTCTTAAACCTTTCTGCGACGGCGAGATCCCACAAAAATCTTGATCTAGGCGGCCACTCTAAGGGCCACCACCTATAACTTTCCAACGAATTACACAGGGATTCAGAATATCTATTTATCACCTCCTAACCCCTACCGGGGGGGGGTAGCCACCAAGAACTTTTCGAAAATGAAAAACAACTACCTACCATACCATTAAAATTGATGGTCAGCTTCTCATTACATTATTTTCATTACAGTCAACATAACCCTGCATAGAGTTGACTAGGGGCCCAATTGAACTTTGACTAATACCCAACAAAACATTGCAAAAATATGTACATGTTGCTGTACACACATCCTTGTGTGCATAAATAAATCTGGTCTCTAACGGAATTCTCACCACAGAGCCAGTATACCCTGGGAAGGAAAACCCTAATCTGTTGACCAATGATCGGTCTAGTCTCGATACTTTCGCTCCTCTTCCTTCTTTCTAGGGGACCCCTCTCTGAGGAGGTCTTTCCCATGATGAAAGGATTGCTATTGCGTGACAGGGCTAATAATCACTTGCGACCTGTCACTTGTGACTTGCTATAAGAAGATAACGCTTAGAGAAGAACGAATACCACAGTCGGGAGGGTAATATCCGATACCAAAAGTGGTAGAAGATATACGTACAATGTCAACAATGACCAAGAGAGGGAAAACTCTTTACAAAAAACCGCATACCAAGACGGCCTGGTCCCGCGGTATTGACACGTGAAAAGGGGAGCCCTACGTCACGTGTGAGACTCAGGTTCCTTTGGCCTCGACTACCATGCGAGAGTTTGGTAAGGTCCATGCCCTCAGCGAGTGAGAGCCTTGTGACTGGCAAATGATGATGATGATATATAGGACCTTTATTATTTATTTTATTTATAAATGATATTCATAGTGTCCTTAAATGTAAATTCTCACTTTTCGCAGACGACTTAAAAATATTTCGATCTATTACTTCAGTGGAAGATGCCCTTTCGTTGCAGCTGGACATTGATTCTTTGCACGATTGGTCAATAATACTAAATCGTCTTCCATTAAGTATTGGAAAGTGTCAAACAATGACATTTTCTAGATCAAAAGAGCCCAATTTAATTACAGTCTTGGGGAGCGTGAACTCTCTAAGCAATCGTCTGTTAAAGATCTGGGTATTTTGTTTGATTCTAAGTTAAAATTTAGTTTACATGTATCGGACGCGTGTATGAGATCGTCAAGAATGTTAGGCTTCGTCTTGAGAAATTCTCACCACATACGTAGCACCTTAGTCATACGAGTGCTATACGATGCATTGGTCCGGAGCTTGCTCGAATCAAGTTCCATTATATGGGCGCCTTATGACGCCTCGAATTCCCTCAGATTAGAGAAGATACAGAAGAAATTTCTTAGGTATCTCTACATGAGGGAGTTTGGATTCTACCCAAGTTTATACCCTAGCGCATGGGTGCAGGGTTGCCTGGGGTATGTAACCCTTGAGAAAAGAAGATCGATTTACTTGGCAAAGCACTTCTTCAAGCTATTAGCTGGCGCAATACATAACCCCTTCTTGTTCGTGCGAGTTGTCCTTATATGCCACCTCACTACCATCGAACCCGTTCACGTGCTTTTTCTTCCGGCCAAAGGCGAGGACAGGTCTACTCAAAACTTCCGGGTAGCCAGAGCTATTACTTTGCTCAACCATTTGGCCGAATATGGATATATTCGATGTCAAATATAGCCGTTTTGTTGATATCCTATATGAAATTTTATAATTTTTTCTTCAATTCTATTGTAATATATGTTATTGTTGTGTTATTTATTTTTCTCATGTATTATTATGTGTTATGCGTGATTGGCGAACTGGGTCATTCTGTAATGCCAATCACGCATTGTCTTTAAATAAATAAATAAATAAATATATATATGTAATTTTTATTCTAAATTGCAAAATATTTGGGGATGTAATTAAAAGAAGAATATGAGTTATTGCAGAATGAAAAACAAAACAGAGCCATAAAAATCTAAGTATTTATATTATTATAAATCAAATAAAAGCAAAATTGCCTAGCCGTATCGATGGGGTATATTTGGGAAGGAATAAATATATTGAACTCTAATAACTAACATAAACAAATTCATTACTAAACTGAGGCTAATATGGTTATCGATAGCCTCAACATTTTCAACAGCGTTGAAATAATAATGGAGCTCGATAAGTTTGTCAATCCATGCCTAATATTGACATAAAGATTTAAATATAGATCCTACTGACAAGGTTTAAACTTGCCATTGTTTACCATTTCCATCAACATCAAGAAAATTAAGTTTCGTAAAATCATTTTTTTCTCTTTAAGGCACAAATAAAGTTATTAGATGCTCACGTTTAAAATCATTTGAAGGGCCTTCTGGCATTGTTTTTCACTAACAATGATCCCTACTTTTTTAAGTAAAAAATATCAAACGTTATCGCGGAAAACTGTTATAATGAAAGTGATCGAGTTGGGAACTTATGTTCTATTGGAACTATCAAACGAAACCAACGAGCTTGACAATTTTTTGTCGAATTTTTAGATTCAAAACATTATGTTCACCAATTATCAAATATTTATAATTAAAGCAATTCTGTTTTAATTAAACTGTATTACACTGCGAGTTCAAACATTGGTCAGTCGCGAAATGACATAGGAAAAATGTGCAATATTTTTGTAATCTGATCCCTAATCTAGTTATTACAATTAACCTTTCCTTCGACGTCGCTCAATTGTAACCGCCACTTAATCATACAGTTTCCAATCGATCACGTAATCCAAAACGTCCAATCTAATGTATGTATTCGGATTGTCAATTTCGCGCAATGTTAATTACCATAGGGCGATAATAATCTTAATGGTATATTTGCCATAAACTAGCGTGTACTGTGTAAACTATGACATTTTCAACGTTGGATAAATTAGCGAGGGAATCAGGTGTTGGGCGTTGATGAATCACTTCCTAGCAAATACATCCATTCTGCATTATCGGATTGGAACACCGGAACTATACCTCCTACTTTATATCTTCAAGATGGATAAGTCACGGAAATAGACGAAGAAGGGATAGATAGGAAAATATTTAAAAAAAATATAAAATAAAACCCAAAATACGCGATTCCCGAGTAAATTTTGGACATTGGACGATTAAAAATATGAAAAAAGATCAATATATTATTTCATAAAATTACTAGAAAATAATAATTTGAATTTCGTTACATACCAATACTTTGCATAATGCTGTTATAGGGTTAATGTTGCATAAGGCTAATATTCCGGACATTGGGGGTTTAAGTTATATACAGTGGCGGCTCGTGAGTAAAATATTTGGAGGGGCTGCGGGATATTTAAATTTAAAAAGTATATATCGGTAATTTTTTATTTAAAATATAAAAAAATAAGGTGAGGGAAAAATACTTAATAATATTAACAATAATAAAATAACTGACAAGCGGCCCAAAGAAGCTGTGAGTCAGTAGGACTGTACCGTATCGCAGCGCGACACGGTGTTTAGCAGCGAGAGTAACCCCCCGCACTCTGCTACCAGCCCGCATCCGCCCAATACCCGACGCTGGTAACGCTGACAAGCAGACAGCGCTTTTAGCAACAGCATTTCAGCAGCACAGCTCGCATAGGTACCGCCCAGATTTTTAAATATATTAATGAATAAAAAAATATGTTTCCTCAATTTGCTTGGGGGTGCTGCAGCTATGTAGGGTGTATGGATGCGCCGCCCCATGTTATATATAATAAATAATAAAAATCACCAAAAAGTACTGACTAAAATGAATCTGATTTCAAAATAAAAACTGTTTAGGATATGAATATTAACAAATATGTATAAAAATACAATTATGACGATTCACAACATATGCCAAAAAAAATAGTGTTTTATGTTCCAGAAAATAATTAATTCATTAATTCTTTATAAATTAATATATTTAATTCTTGAATCAATTAAATATATTAATTCATTAATTCTTTATAAATTAATATTGATGTCACTTTATTTTTAATGCCACGCTTACAATTTCGAACAAAATGTTATTATTTCTTGTATTATATATAATGAATAGATTTACCAATAATAGGTAAATTTAATTTCATTGATATTATTTTTTTTTAGCAGTGAAAAAAAATATCTAAATACTCTATAAAAACTTCGTAAATATATGTTTTTATATATCTCGTATAAAAAGCTATTTGCCACAAATTACATAGTAAATGATTCTAAAAAGTCAATAACATTTGTCATAACATAAAAAAATTAAAAGCTAAATAAAATTGGATCAAAAACTTATCGAATTGCAAAATAAATTAAAGTTTTCCGGTAAAAAAAAAGATTGAGAAACAGTGATTTATTTTAATTTACCTTACAAACACAACAATTAATAAATAAATAATATTCGTAAAATTATTTTTTTAAAAAGTTGAAAAATTAGCTTACCTCCAGGACGTGTGAAACTTAGAAAAATGATCACTAATCAAAGGGTTAATAGCTATATAAAAGAAATAGCAAAATTTGATATTCAACCAAGAAAATGACGTTGAAACGACTACTAAATCCTGAAGTGGATTAGGAAGATAAAAACCAACTTACAACTAAACCAAAGTACAAGAACCTAACTCATAATATTAAATTGAGTTATATTTTATTTACCGTGACTAAACTTTCAGAATATTTTTCACAATTGCGGATATCTGGCGATTAGTGAATATAATTTCCAATCATTTTCCTACATTGTTTAAGTCTAAAACGGGGTGAAAGATTCCGTGCAATTGCCGAAGGTTGCCGGCATTGGGCGTGGTCAGTACTCAGAAAGATTGAAACGCGCTGTGACCCCTCGTGTCGCCGGTCCTCAGATTGGGTAGATTTGAGACCGACCAACTCACGAAACGTATTTACATACGGAACCTCTCTGGAGGTCGCCTATAAAAAAATATACATGAATTAAAATTATACCAAGGCACCTGGGAAATCGTTCCACGTCCCCGTGCTCATATGACATTTTTGATACAAAATTAAATTTCTAACAAATCCTCAAAGTTGAGACCTTTATTATCCACGCTGGACACCCCACAAAGTTATTCCCTAATTATTAATCTGGCCCTAATGGATTTAGGCGCATTAGGGTATTGACATCCGCCACGGTCCCAAGTGTGGCGGACACGACATGTAACTTTCGCCTTTGATAATTCTAAATTTAGATATTAGACATGTGACAAACCAAACACTGAATTGAAACATTGCAAACTCGCATATTAGATACTGCGAGTGGACTAAATCGCTTTAATTTGTGTCCAACGCTAAAGTCCTGAGAGCTAAGTAAGAAACCCTAACTAATACTGAAATTTGACCCAGTTTCAGTACCATGGCGAGCCCCACACAACACTATATTATTGGACAATGGTATTTATCTGAAACGCTATCTGCTTTCAGAAGACAAGTTTTATCCCAAAATCGTAACATATTGCTTTTCCGTTACATGCAAATCTTAACATTATTTGACGACCTTGACGAAAGAAAATAAACTATTTTCTTTTTTCATTCCATGTTGAAACGTATCGCATTTTCTATACTAACACTAATTTATTACGCCTGCTGAATTTCTGAACCAGATTTTTTTTTAAATCGCATAAAATTATGGAGCTAATATTAAAATCTGTAAAATATCATTGTCGGAATCGCGTGCTTGTTTCGTCCGGCACGGTTTGTGAGAGTAAACAGCTCCTCAAAGAGTCTGTTGGAGCACGGCAAACAGTTCGGTACACACAAACACAACAAACAACACGATGAACAAAACTGTGAAATATGTATTCGGTATTTGCTTGAATGCATTCCGCTCAGATTGACGTATGGGTTTGTGTTCGCTTCCGTGCCGTTTATGCGCTTTTCGCTATTTTCCACTTTAAAGGAATATATATATATATAATGCACACAGCGAATAACAAAATTATATTTTAACCCTTTTTATATTTATTTATAAAAAAAGACTATCTTTTATTGAATAGGATATAAGAATCAAACCCTATAGATGTTTCTTATTTATTTTACCAATGAAAATCTTTTTTTTATATATTCGTAAAATACAATAAATGAGAGTAGAAGAGTAGATTCGACCAAAAATACCCAAAGTGTAAAATATATTTAATGTTTTTCCACAAAATGGTTAGTAATCGATCAGGAATATTTTTTAACAAACTCAATATTTAAAAATTAACCTGGCCATGCTAGTTTTTATATAAATCCGTCATGTCATAAACTTGTTGTATTTGTCAAAACAGGGTCTGAAGAATAAATATTATAAATAATCATTGACGTTAATCGTCCGCAATTGAGGAAAAAAAACATCAATATTAGTTTCTATTGGCACTGGTGCGATGTTTTTTCTCGCTCGCATCCAGTACGATGTGTAAGTGCTAGTGAAACCGTACTAGTGACACGTGCCGCGAGAACTCTGAGTTGGAGTTCAGCGTATCATCGCCGATTTTGCGAGTCATTTACGCATCATATTGGTTAGTTAAAAAATCCAAAATATCGACTAAATTATATATATCATATCATTAATAACTATTTTTATTCTTAGAATAATCCAGTTTTTAGCATTTCAATATGTTATTAAATTATTTTTTTATTATTAAGAATTAAATGTCAAAACCCAAAACATAGAACACATTCGTCGTACTGTTTTTTTTTATAATCAGACCTTAAACGCCGCTAAAGCGTAAAAAAACATCAACGAGGTTTATGAACTAGTGCCGAATGAAAATATAAGTCAATTTTGAATAATAGAGGATTACAGGACACCCCTAAAAAAGATCCACAAAGTTCGATGACGACTTGCTGAAATTTTTAATTGAATCATATCCTAACTAGACTATACGATAAACAAAAACACGTATAACGCCTCGTCAAAATGAACAGGATGGGTATTTGAATGCTGCATAAACTGGCTAAGCATAACAGAGAACAACGGAGAGACACTCGCAAATTTTTATTTGTGAGACAAAGATCTTTTCAGCGAATTTCAACCGGAGACAAGAAATGCATATCTTATAATAAAATGAGAAGAAGAAAAAATATCTTTCCATGAAACAAACACCCGTTCCATCCCCAAAGTAAGGAATAATACGCGAAACCTTCCAGCTTTCACTAGAGAAAAAAAATAGACGAGATATAGAAAATTGTATAAAATAAATTGAAAAAAATAATTTAGGATTGGATTTGTTTTCAGATAATCTAATGTATCGTATTTCAATTTAAGCTTAATATTTATAATATACAAAGCTTTGATATCGCGCTTTTTAGATTAGGAATAAGTTTGTTATACAACACATTTTATTTGTAAAATCAAAACTACTGATGATTACTTCTTAGAGTAGCATTTACGAAGTGCCCTCTGCCTTTCGGGGCCACACCTAAGACAACAAAAGTCCTGGTTCGTGAAGATTTGCAATACGAGATCATCAGAGTTGGTCTATTAAGGATATGCACCAATAATTAGAACAATTAGAATCAGACTAATCATAGAAAATTACATTTCCACACTCTCCGGTGACTAGAGAGATACTACAGTAAAGGTGGCCGTCGACTTTCGCATATTCTACTATCGCACAATTTGCAAGTTCTAAACATTTTAAATGTAGTATTTTTTGCATAATATTAAATTGAATATAGAATTAGCTGATGCGTTTAAAGATTCGGCAAAAAAAAAATATTTCCTTATTGACTAAAATTATTCTAGATAAAGAATATTCTTCTAACGAAATATTCAATGTGGACGAGACGAGTATACTTTGAAAAAAAAATTCTAATCGTACGTTCCTTTTCGAAGGAAGAATCAGTTTTTCCAGAGCATTGAAATGGAAAGATAAAGACTTACGCCAGTCATTTGGAAATCAAATAAAAAAAGCCTCGGTTAATGAGTTATTATTTAAAGATTGGTTCAGTTTTCATCTCGTGCCAGAAGTTTTGTAAAGCGATTTTGTAAAGATAAAAAATTACAATTTAAAAACATTATCTGTAGAATTTATAGCCGAAAATCAATGATGTGTTTCTTCGTCTAAATTCAATCTCTTCCATACAGCCCATATGCCAAACAAATGTATTAAAAATACAATTTTATGTTTTCTTTGCATACCTCTACTTTCGAACATTCAACATTCGCAAAGATTTTTAGAAACCAATTGTGTGCGAAAGTCGAGGGTATGTATGTATGCTTTTCGTCAAGCACGCGCCCGGAAAAACTAAGGCAATGAAAAGGGAAAATCAAGAGCTTACTTTTATGAGACCATTTAGGACTTGAAATACAAGCTCAATCCTTACCACTTTATCCGGATAAATGGGTGGTGGATAATTGTGAGGTTTTCATGTTCTCGCCTAAGGTGTTCTTCCAAACAAGCTAAATTAATTAGACATGAATATTTCATCCATTTATGTGTACAAAAATAGCATCTTATCCTCTTAGAGTACGTAAAGATAATGAATTTTCAAGTAACTAGACAAATTTCAGTTATTTTTGTAAAAGGTTGTATATGCTAAAATAGTTTTTTTTAAAATATGCACTATATGTATGGTCCAGATTTACATGATTAGCTTTGTATAGAAATGAAAAATACCGATGTTCACAAAGAATGCTTTTTAGTTGTTTTATCTCGAATGTAAATGAATGATTTTTTATATATTTTTTTGTTCAAATTTTTTATGACTTCAACGTAAATAAAAGTTTCCAACTGCTTGAAATAGTGGAAATATTTTTATACTAATTATTGAACTAAAGCTATATATTTAAAATTTAGTGTTAATGGCGAATGTTGACATTTTGTCAATTTAGACAGAATATTCTTTTTATTTAGCCTTTATTAGAAACAAAGGTTTTCAATGCGGTTATCTTTGAAATGCCAAATTATACATGGCCCGTATAAAAGTCAAAGCGCGTGTATTTATTTATCCGTGTAGGAAAATGTCGAAAACTCAGATATTGATCAATGTTGTCTATTTGAAAATCGTTTTAAAACATTGAAATAAATAAAATATTTAAAATGCTACGTTTCAATAATAGATATTTAATGACACACTGAACAAATTTAAAATTCAGAATCATAGTTATTGCGGTATACTATATCGATGACCCGTAAATTATTATTAATTTAACCTTCGCTGAAATACAGCACAGTTGTACCTACATACTTAACAATGCATATGCTTTTATATTTTACGACCGTGACGTATAGTTTTCGTTGAAAATTTGCTCATTTCCATGCTTCGGAACAGAGGGCCCAATTTTCAAATTAGCTATAAAACAGTTGTAAACTCTGTAGCTCACAATGTCGATAAACTGCCCGGTGGTTATTGTCTTAAACCTGAAGTTTATATTGTAACGATGTAATAATATTATAATGTTGTTTAAATATTTTAAAAAAAATTGACGAAAATTATTTATCAAGTATAAGATATACAATACTTCGGCAAATATCGTCCTTAGCCACCTGGCCTGATTTTTTCAGAACGTAATTTACAATAGCTTTTCGACTTGTTGTCACTTCGTCAAAGCGGTAACTCCTTGTTGAGCTTGTCTTGTTGTGTATAGCCTTCGACGATATTGTAAAATAAAACGTCTATTTTAGATAAAAATGATGATATTAATACGAGAATAGATGTACAACAACATCATTTTGTTAATATCCGACATAAATAAAATATATTTTTTAAATGTATTATCATCTAGAAAGGATAATTATTAGGTCGGATTTAATGCATAATTGTTATGGCTTTAGAAGCGACCTCTGGCCCTAGTGGAGGAAAAATTTCGATGGTCTGCAGAGAAACGTGGACATTATTTGCATTTTTTAATCAACAGCAAATGTATGCTCTGAAAGCTTATCTAATGATGCATTGAATTCTTCTAAAGACATAAAAAGCCAAAAAACCGCTGGAATATTTTAAAAGAATGCATGAAAAATGCAAGAACAAGTTATTGTTTTAAGAAAAGTAATTAGATCGCGAAATGCAAAAAGCTGTACACGATTAGAAAAATAGTTAATTAAACCTTGCATGTTAAAAGCTTGTGAACAGATTTTAGAAAAGCAGGCTGTTCAGAAATTAAAAGTAATTTCTGTGTCTGCTAATACTATCAGACCCAAAATCGAACATATAGCCGAAGACACAGAAAATCAGATAATAAAATGGTGGAAAAGTCATCATTTTAAATATTTCAAGGTCATATGTAAGCTCAATATATCCTTGCAGGGACAACTTAAGGACGTGTTCAGACTACGAAGTAAAATGGATGCGTTTCCAAAGAAAATATTACTGTGGAAAATACGGTTGATTGAACACGATCTGCAAATGTTTTAAAATTTTGATGAATACTTGAAGGAGAATGATGTTTACTATCAAGTGGTAATCCTAGTTCGAAACCATCTTGAATCACTCACAAATCTTTTTATCGTTATTACCCAAAGAATTAAGATCCCAAACATAATAATATTAAGAAAATAGATCCGTTTGCAGCAATTTTTCACAACTTATGTATGTGAAAAGGCCTTTTTATATACCACAGCCATTCCTGTTAGTTATCTAATATCTGAAATTATGAATTTAGAAGTCTGTGAGGTCCTAAAGTTTGGCGACCGCTGATTTAGAATAATATATACACACTGACCGGTCCTCAAAAAGATAAAAACGATTATTCAGGTTTTGACCATTAATGGATAAACATGTTACTTTTCTTGAAGACCTTGAAGAGCAATGCTTTAAATGGGAAGTGCAATGAAGTGATTGCACATGTATCCCTAAAAGGTACAGTATTGCTGGCATACATTTTGTGAAACAAACCAATTATGAGTTTCATAACGCTCTCGGGGAAACGGAAGTTATTTTCCACTAGACATAATTGCTGAAATATCGACAAGACTTGTCCATTGTGCCTTGGGTAAGGGTTAAGGATGATGTGTTACGAGGGTCGCATCAAAATGCTTTCAATCTGTCTGACCATTATTACGATATCTGGAAGGGCTTAAGCTTAAAGTGCCGTGTTTATATAGCCCTAGTGTTGAGATTTTATAACCTGGTAGAAAAAATATATATATAATATATATAATGGCCGTTGGTATATTGCACCATTTTACACTTTTCATTTGATCCTGGCAATGCCCTCGTATCCCGCTTCGGAATAGTGAAAAGTGACGTCACAATATAAGCCATAGTGTAAATGCTGAACCGTAAAGAAAGGATTTCAAAAACTCTAGCTCGGATACTAAAACTGTCATAAAACCGAAAAGAATCTCCTTGAACTGACATAAAAATGTATCTTTTGGGATATAAGCTAAATATACAAAAAAATATTATATTAAAAAAAATATATATTTACCAGTGATGATGAGATTCAGCCAATAACAATATTCAATAAATAGTTAAATGATTTCATTTTCAGCAATTTTGTAAAGAACCAATGTCCAATTTGTATTTGTTAAATTCGATATACACAAATTCAATTACACTACGATTTAATGGAGCTACTTGATTTTTTTTGGTTCTAGTGAATTCTATGATCATGATTACGATTCAACGATCTACGAAAGTAATGACTGTGACTTAGAATACGTTTTCTATACTAAGAAGATGCCTAAAAAAAAATATTATTGCACGTAAAGAACAACATTTTCTACGCCTTAAGGTTTCTAAAGATTGTTGGACTCATTTATTTAAGAACTCTGTTTTATTACATATTTTTCTCAAAACTAGTCCTTGGTCATAATTAAACAACATGTATATGTATTTATATGCAAAATTGTACCCCAACTTACGCGATTATTTTTTTAGTGCAGTTGATCCATTTTATTTAAATTAGTATCAAACTCGATGAACTTTGATGATTTCTGAGATTCTTGAACTAATTACAATATATTATTATTTTCTTAAATTCAATCACATTTAATAAAAACATAACTTTAAATATTGTATGGATGCTTAGTCTTCTATAGGGCGGCTTTTTATAGCGTGGTTCCTATCTCTGCGCTATAGTCATGTTGACTGTATATATTTTCACAGAAAACTGGGTTATAAGAATGATTTAATAGAACTTTCTTTCCCAGAATGTTTTTATATACTTCATTGTACAGTCACAACTTATGTTAACTCTTTCCACGCTGTGGGCCAGATGTATTGGCTCAAAAGAGTTTTTAGCAAATAACTTGAACAATGTTTCTTTTACTCAATATAAAAAATAGTCTTTTTTTAATGGAATATCAGATCAGACCCTATAGATGCCTCTTATTCATTTTCCCAATGAATATCTCTTTTAATAAATTTGTAAAAACAATATATTGAGAGTAACTCATAGATTCGACTAAAAGTGAACAGAGTGGAAAGGGTTAGATTCTTAAGCGTGGTCAAAATTTTGGTCATTTTCCATGTCGTTACATTTCTAGTTTTCGTTGAACTGAACGTACAAATTCATAAATATGGTAAAATAAATATTTGGGACCCCAAGTTTTTGATTATACAGTGGAACCTCTCTTAATGAGCACCTCGCATAACGAGTAATTCGCATAATGAGCAAAAAAAAAGTAAAAAAATTGCTCTTTTAACGAGCGACATTTCGTATAACGAGTGACGCAGAAAGGGGAAGTCACAAACGTATGACGCACTTGTGTGTGTGGATCGTATTTCACAGCAAGAAGTTATGAAGGAGAGTTAGGAGGAAGAGGAAGTAGCAGAGAAACAATCTTCTGACGCAATAAGAGAAATACTGAAAGCATGGGAAACTGTTTCATCGTACATTGAGAAGCATCATCCTAAAAAGGAGGTGGCTATGCGTGCTACAAACATATTTAATGATAACGCTGAGTCACATTATCACCAAATTTTAAAGAGTCGGCTAAAGCAAATGTCTCAGCTTTCTAGTAAAAAATAATTAATTATTTGTCATAAATTATTAAATAATAAGCTAGTTTCGATTTTTATTTTTTTTTTATCCAGGTTGTTACAATCTTTAACAATTTATAAGCATGTAATTTTATTTGAATAAACGTTAAAAAAAATATTTCGCATGGAACGCATTATCGTGTTTTATATTGATTTATATGAGAAAATTAGTTTCGCTTAAACGAGTGTTTCACACAACGAGCAAGATTCTGGAACGAATTATGCTTGTTATGAGAGGTTCCACTGTATTCGTTTCTGTTGCCACGGGCGCGATGTTATTTACGCTCGAATCCGGTGCCATGTGCCAAGTGCGAGCGAAACGTACAAGTGACACGTGCGGCGGTCAGACTACCAGTGGCGTGAACTTGACTTGAAATGCTTGGGGTCTATTTTCCATTATAAGTAGCCCCTTTGAACGGAAAAAATCCCTTCGCACGACGCGGCTATTTTTAAACCGCCATGACGGATCGGTAAATGTACTGAAAGACTGAGTGTAATAATAATAGTTTTAAAATATTAATGATTCATTTGAAACACGGCAAGATATAATAAATTCATCAGAAATTAAATGAAATATTTTCAAGGAATTATAGAATAATAACATTGACGTCTTCAGAGAGAATGTGTGCATACATACATATGCAATCTATCCGCACACTTACAAATTGTTTTAATTCCACGAAGAAGAATATAAAATTAATTCATTTTCGACGCATTATATAAATATTGAGCGATAAATGATTTAAAGGGGCATTAAATTCGAATACAAATGAATTGTTGAGTTCCGTTGCTATATTCGTGTAAATATAACCGACTAAAAGAAATTACCAATCCGCGTTACTTATTTTCTGGATATTGTGCAGATGTTTTTGACTCGGAACCACCAAAGAGTGACTACGCGCGGCTATACATAGCGAATAGTATCAAATGACGTGTGCTCCATTTTAAACTATTGCTATTGTTTGGAATATATTTATATCGACAATTATTCAATAATATGGCATTAGCATATACGGCGAAGGCGGCCGATGGCGGCAGGTGCTCCGAATGCCACCATTTTGTATAATACGAGTGGCAATATACAGTACGTATTGGGAGTGGTAGCGATAAATATGAAAATTCAGACTGGCGAGATTTGAATTTCGGAATTCCAGCCCTTGGGGTTCTATTGTCAGTTTGAATCAACCATCTTTGGAGACACACCTGAAGCAGCAACAAATATTTAGACGAGGGGTAGGCCCGACAAAGGGGCAAAGGTCGGAGACGGAATTCTGAGGAGCAGTGCCTTGGGTCAATACCTGAAGGCGACAGTGAATACAGCTCGGCGATTATAAGCCGTTTTACTTGCAAGGTGCTTGATGGAGTCTAATATTCCCATGGGTAAAAGCGATGCGATTATTGCAAATGTGTGGTGACCGAGCGATCGATACAAAGGTACTGCTGGACAATACAGTTCCTCAATAGGGCTGATGCATCGGTAAAAAGCAGTTTTAATTAAATATCAATTTTTATTAATTTGTCAATGAAGAAAATTTATGCTGCGGAATATTAAAAATTTTAAAAAATTTATTTCGCTCATATTTTATTTTAGGTATAAAAACTAAACAATAATAAAATGGGTGTAAGCGGCACGTGGTCCACAGAAGCAGTGAATCAGTATGACTGCGCTATAGTGAGTCAGTATGACTGTACCGAGTCGCAGGGCAACACGGCGCTTATCGGCGAGAATCCCCCCGGACTCCGCAAGCGTCCCGCATCCATCCAATACCCGACGCTGGTAGCGCTGATAAACAGACAGCGCTCTTACTCTACATCCCGCAAAGTAATACTGACCGCGTAGGCATCGACCGAATTTATAAATATAAATATATTTTAATATACATAATCAATAGACACGTATATTAATATATGGACAAGCTCCTGTATATGTGATAATAATAAAGATCATAGCTCATTTTTATAATAGATTAATAATCTTATCGATAATTAAATATTAGCACATTAGTTAAATAATATAATTATAAATATTTCCTCAATCAAAGATTGTCTGAATGGAACGCGTGATGGTGAAACGTGAACAATTGTACTCTAAAATATTTATTTATACATAATTGAGTTAACGAGGTGTGCTTCAAGTGCTTTCGTGTGTTTTCTTTACAAACTTGTCAAGAGTTAATTGAATACCACACTTTTTTCTTTTCTTGATAAAGAGTCCTATAACATACAGTTGCACGTTCTCCATTGGGACACATTATTCCATGAAAAATTGTAAAGATGCATGAAGGCTACATTCATATTTTTGATTGTGAAAATCTTGACGATTTCTTCTCTTCAGGATTTATAAAATCACTCATAATTTGTGGGTATTACTTCCACTTTTCACCATTTTTCACGTCTCCGTGTATTATGAAATGTAATAAACATGAAAAATGTCTTAACCGCGGCTCGAAAACAAACGCGTCGTCGGAAGGGGGTCTCTCAGACACCCCAAGCATTTCAAGTCAAGATATTGATGAATTCTTCATCCATATCATGACAATTTTTAAAAAGATAGGATATGCTTCATAATTTGATCGATATTTTGTTTTTTTTACTAATCTATATGACGTGTAAATGACAACGCTCTCGGCGATGTCTCGCCACTGACTGAGCTCCCCTTGCACGTTACACTTGTACTCTTCACATTGTACCAGATGCGAGCGAGAAAAAACATCGCACGCGTAGCAACAAAAAGTGAGAATGGAGTTTTTACACGACTTTTTTAAACAAATTTTAGCGTTTTAAGCACGTTTGATATTTTTACACATTTTTTTTAAATTTTTATAAAAGAATTTTCGACTTCTAAATAGATAAATGATAATATTATATACAGTCTTAATCATAAAATTTCACGTTTATTGAATCGATTTTTCATCAATAAAAATAAGCTAAATACAATTAGCCCTCCTATAGCGTTTCCTTTAATGCCTGACTTTAAATCACCATATTCTTGACAGTTAAATAGTCAGAACGGTATTTTTCAAGATTTATTTGCATTTATTTATGGACAAACAATTGGCTCATAAATTAATAAAAAATAAAAGGCGATATATTTGAATAATGGTAGATAACATACAAGAAATTTGCTTAGAAATAATACATATATACCTAGAAATAGTAGAAGATTTAATAATGTCTGATATTTTGTAAAATAATAAAAAAAATATATATATTAAATATCCATAGCCTAATGTTACAAACGGAAAACGTTCATAAAGCTATAAATCTATCAATACACGTGGTGTCACGCAATGTTCAAGACACATGACTCAGGGGATCATACACGAAATTGTTATTTATTCAAGAATTTAAACAGAATAAATTACCATAATATAATACTAAAAAAGAAACGTTCCCTTATACATATCTATTTCTTTTAAAAATAACTGAAAATTTAGCTATAATCAAATAGTATTCTATATAGGTAATTTTAGTTTGACCATTCAATTCTAAAAATAAAAACGGGTGAACTTTCAATTATCATTCATTGACCTAAACTAAAATTATTTATATTCTTCTATTTCATCCGATAATTATTTGAATTAATATTTTCTTACTGATTTTTGCCTGATATCGTAAAATCATAAAAAAATATAAATTTACAACAAAACGAAACCTTACATTTAATTCAAAATAAAATAAAACACCCTTAGATATTAAACCACGATATATTGATTCAAAATATTTCATAGACCTCACCTAATCTAGTCACGAAATATAAAACGCGTATTATAATTTGGCTCAGACACAAAAAATACATAAAATCCATTATCTCTAATTGAATAAATTAGATCTAAAAATAAATAATGAAAATATCATGTTTAGTTAAACAAACGCATTGCTACAACAATGGAACCTGTATCTCTAAATGGCATGAGGGTTCCACACAATTATTTTAAATGAAATGGAAATCATTGATAATTTGTTTATTCCTAGTTTAAAAATATACATAGATAGACTTTGAGTAAAAAAGGTTTACCAGATATGTTTTCACTTGAATGAAATGTTTACCGTTGTGTGCATTTTGCAAACTAATAAAATGATAAAAATCTAACCGAGGGGGGCGTGGAGAGTTTAGTAGAAATTATCATGAAAGCTTCAAAATAGTCTCACTTCGTGATGGACTATTGATTGATAACCTTGATGATTACACTATAGGCATAGATTAATTGTTTCGAGTCAAGTTAAAGCTATTTATATCTATCGATCCATTATTTTTCAGATAAAATCCTCGTATGTTATCCATTTTAAATCTTCAGTGACATTTTTATTTCATTTATCACTTTTGTATTTGTCTAAAAAAAGTCTAGAGAATAAGTATTATAAATAATCATTGACCTTTATAGTCCGCAATTGCGAACAAATAAATAAAAACAACAATATTCGCTTTTGTTGCCATGGGCGCGATATTTTTTCTCGCTTGCATCCGGTACGATGTGCCGAGTGCGAGTGAAACCATGTGATTGACACGTGCGGCGAGAGCGCCAGTCGGCGGCGATTGTTCATACTGCTGCGGAACATCGCCGAGAGCGCTTATCATTTACGCGTCATATTGATTAGTTAAAAAATCCAAAATATCGACTAAATTATGAATTATGTCATGAATAAATTTTTTATTCTTAGAATAATGATTTATTTAGCATTTTTGTATCATTAAGATATTGATGAATTCTTCATGACATGCTTGGGGTCTATTTTTCATTATAAATAGACCCCCCCCTTCGGTCGACGTGGTTATGTTCGAGCCGCCGTGATGGATCGGTTAATAAAGTTATCATTTTTGTTCTGAAAAGTCTGCCAAACGAACACGGTCATTTTTGTTTTTGTTTACAAACTTATTGAACTTCAACTTTGAACTTATTGACCTTCCCAAGTTTTGTACGTTCTCAATATTGTTGATTACGAGGCGTTGGAACGTCTAACAATTGACATCATATGTTACCCATACCGAATAACGTAAATTTTATTCAAGAATTCTATTACAAGATACCAAAATCGTTCAACATCGTATAAAGTTTTCAGAGGTCTAAAAATGCGGCAACAATAACAAATGATTCAGTTAAATTGGTCCCAACATCGACAACTCATCTATAAAGCGTTAACTGCTAACGACACATAGGTGTGACGCTAGCTTATTCGCCGTACACGCAAGCAACACGTACGACATCTAGAATAGTGATGGAACTTTATGAAAACTGGGTAAAATTTTGTTCACTATTTTTTTTTTAATACACCTAGGCCTCGTATAACACGGTCATATGGTTCCACAAAAACACCGTGTA
>JAGXCT010033933.1:0-49938 GCA_022495035.1 Philopotamus ludificatus
TGTCATTACTAAAAATAAATAAATAATTAATTAAAAAAACTGCTTAGAAACTTTTAGCTTGCTTCTCAGCCTATAAAATATAAAAAAAACTATTAACGGCTTCTCTGCTTCTCTGTCTGGTTCACCATTGTTACTTATTGGATTAGCTTTACATAATTTTTATATTTCCTCTGATTTTTCACTATTTATATTCACTTTTATATATAATATTATCTGTCCTTTTATTAATTATTGTTATTCTTATACATATTAATAAAAAGTTAGCATATCTTTGAATTGTTTACAATATTCTATTTTTGTTTAATTTTGTCTTAGTTCTATTGATTCAAATGTTTTTCTCCTAAAATCTGTTAACCACTCGAGCGCCGGCAACTCACTAGTGAGTTGCAATTTGGATTTAAGGTAGCGAAAGAAAGAATATCTTTACTCTTATGTTTTAATTTTTTTAGAGAATTCATAATGAAGCCATTGTTTATTAATCGGTCTTTAAACCCCCGAGCACTGAAATATGATTTAAACATTCTAATGTTGAAATATTATTGGTACCACCAAACACTACGTCTATAATCCAGGCTTTGGACCAAGGAATAATTCCAACATTTAAAGCGTATTATATTCATCGAACATTCGAAAAAATATTAAATTATAGCGATCAAGATGAAAATTTAACAGTCGCACAAGCTTCGGATCTTCTTATCGACAAAATTTTTCTATTCAAAATTGTGTCGACATTGTTTCTTCGTCTGTTAAAGAAATAAATCAATCGACTTTAAATTCTTGCTGGAAAAAGCTGTGGCCAGAAGTAGTCCCTGCAGAAATGTTGTACACCAATAGAAGTTCAATACCAAAAGACAATTAATATTTGTCGTGGTGTTGTTCAAGAAGGATTTGATGATATGGATATGCAAGATATCAAAGAAATATTGGTGGATCGCACGTCGAATGAAGAAGAATTGGTCGAAATGTTGGCTAAACCTACGATAATTAATGACTTGGAAAGCAGTTGCAACAAAGTAGCTACGCGTTTCACATTAAATACAATAAATGACGACTTAGGATTGGCTGATATATAAGAATATATAATTTAAAAGCTAAATCCAAAAAAAGAGTCCTCTGATGATGAAAACTCATAACCGTTTTCGAAAAAGAGTAGAACATATGGAATTGTAATTTTTAGTGATGATCTATTATATGTTATAAATGTTTTTTTCAATATATACGTAAATATATTAGGTGAAACGGAGAGAAATGTCATTTTTTTTACTGCAACAAAAAAATATTTTAGAAAAAACCACATAATATTACTCTGTTATATAATTTCCATCATTGTCTATGATCTTCCTCCATAACATAGGCAACTTTATAATTCCATTTTTGTAAAACACTGGCGGTTCACTGTTAAAATATGAATCCAGCCGATTTTTCATCTGTTCAATATTTGCAATTTTTTATCACGAAGTGAATGTTCCATTGATTTAAATGAATGATAATCGGAAGGTGAATACGGTGGATGTGGCAGAAGTTCCAAATCTAGTTGTCTGATTTTGTCCTGAGTGATTTTTGCTGCATGAGGTCTTGGATTATAATGCTGTAAAATTCTCCTGTTGTTGTTAACCTGAACAGATCGTTTTTTTAGTAACTCCACTTTTAATCTTTCTAATTGGACACAGTATAACTCTGACGTAACTGTCTGACCAGGTTTTAATAATTCATAATCAATTATACCCGAAATATCCCAATAAACACATAACAAAACTTTTTTCAATGATGATGTTGAACGAGGAGAAGGCACAGGTACTTGAATATAACCATTGATTTTATATTCTAACATTACTGTAAAGGATCCATTTCTCATCCCTAGTAATAATTCTTCTGAGAAATGGATGTGTTTCGTGTCTGGATAATAAAGAGCTCCAGGCCGTTGGAGATTGTGCGGTAACCAAATTCCTTGCCTGTTTTCTAGCAACACCGAGTCTTTTGGTTGTTATTGGACAGCCAAGGTCGTGTGATAATTTTTCCATTGTTTTACGCAGATCAGCTACCACAAATGAATTTAAGGTGTCATCGTCGATTTTGAGAGGTCTTCCTGTTTTTAGTTTGTCCTTTAACTACATATCACCACTTGTGAACTTATTAAACCATCTAAAGCACTTTCGCAGTTTCAAGACGTCTCCATAAATATCGCAGATGGTCTGTGTAGCTTCGCTCGGCTTTAATCCCTTATTAAATAAAAACAGCATGAAATACCACTAATGTGTTTCTTCAATCTCAGGCTTCTGCATTTTTTTACTACGGCAAATCAAATCAAAATGGTAAGAGTAAAATAAGAGCTTTAAAATGATATCAAATACGACGTGCTAACTCAACGGCAATCGATGACAAACTGGTTTTAAAGTGACGCACCAGAAAAAATGACACTTCTTTCCGTTTTACCTATTATATTGTTTTGATTATTTATTTAATAAATAACATACAAACCTCGTGTAACACGGATTTGTATTACATGACGTTTTTGTGGAACCATATGACCGTGTTATACGAGGCCTAGGTGTATTTTCGACACAATTATTTTGAAATGATGATGCAGTCGGTCTTGCGGGTCGTTTCTTGACCGGGCTCGCACCGTCGTCTCCCTGTCGGCGTTTCCGGCAATTCGGTGCGTACGACTGTCAGACCGAGTTTCCACCGATTGTTCATATTTCGGGTGTCGGCTAGATGCGTGTCGGTATGGCGCTCGTCGGTGTTCCGTTCGGGTCCGCGGGCGGGACCGGTTCGCCGCGGCTGACCAGGTGACCGACAGGGCCCGGCCGATGACCCGCGGTTTCGCTTTCGTTTAAGGATAACTGTACCCCCTAGCCTTGCTCTACCACTATTTATAGCCCGGTGTGACTAACCTGTCCAAATTAACATGCAAGCCTTCGCCGGACCTTCTTCCGTGTCGCCAATGCTGATGGCCGGTGTCACAGACCTCGCTTGTAAACATGGGCTGCGGCTCGCTGCAGAAGCGGCCTAGCCCATCTGGCTAATTGTCCATCGGCATATTGGATAATAACACGTTGTAACTCAATGTTTATTGAGTCGGCAACCGACTCTGACTAACTCAACCGCCAGCTGACGTGCCCACGTTCAGTCACTACGCTCATTTGTGGATAATGATTTCATAATGCGATAATTAACATCTCGTTCCGTTTATTATGTAAAATTGTATACCATTTTTTGTTCTTCGGCGTGAGCCTTTAACCCGCCGTTGCTCAATGAATCGGCGAGTGAAAATTTTTTTTTGGAAAATTCGCCTCGGATTCCGCTCACGTCTCCGCGTATACGCGTTTCGTCAATGCGCATTGGTTATCAGTCCACGTCTACAAACGACTACCATCGCGTACTACTAAACAGTGATATCCACTCGCCGAGTTGTGGATCAACGAACACACGGTCAATGCACTTTGAGATCAACCAAAATCGAAAAGCACCACGCTTTCTACAACCACCGACTAAACAGCCAGCTTATTGACAATATTGTCTGCATATACGCCGGCTCGGTGTCGCATTCGAGTGCGAATCCGCGTGGTCAATGAACCAAGCGTAAACCCAAAACCACACGGATCGATTTCACAACTACACAAATACCGACTGATCAAAAAAAAAAAAAAATTAAAAATTAATAAATAAATAGCCGAAATTGTTTCGAAATGCGCATCTAACGTCGAATTAATGCAAACGACGATTTTTTTTGGTACATTTCGATGTTGTGATTGTGAGCCAATCTCGATTCGGGCGCTCATTATGCATACGTTTGGGAAAAATTTAAATTTTCTCGAGTAGTTTTTTTTTTTTTTTTTAGATCGTGACCAGTCTGTATGAGTTGTCAGTGAAACTCGCCTGGCCAGGTAAGGACACCACCATACCACCACCTGTGCCTCACGCTACACAGAACCGAATGCTCCGGCCATTGCCACCAACGACACATAACGAGCTCATACTATCATTTTAAAATGATCTATTATGCAATGTGAACTCAACGTATATCACTCTATATCTATGTAAAATATATATATATATATATAATATAATCGACAACGTGATGACTTTTCCTCATAGCCACGATACGAATCACAACCATCACTTTTATTTACATGTAAAAATTACATTCACCCCATTCGTATATTTTGTCAGAAGGTTGACTTACACAACATATCGTTGTTACCTACAAGCCGTGACACTGGTTTATATTTATGCGTTGCGCGCGAATACATTTTTCCGTAGACAATAAAAGCTTCGTAGGTGCGTAGAAGTAGCACGTGGTCTTTGCCGGTAGTGGGGGTAGAGGCGTGGCTTATCCGAGGAAAAGAAGGGGGACCACGCCTCCTCCCCGCCACGCACTTGCGTCTACGAGGAAAACTCTTCAGTTGTTCAGCGTCCGTGGACGTCTATGGACGTATTGAACGCGACAATGAAAATAAATGAACATGATGAAAATAAATATTATATATAATTTAAATTGAAACAGTTGATATAGATTATATTACTTAATGTATTTATTTATCTGACAGTGGATGATGCGGTTATTAATTGGCTACGCAATCATAAGAGATTGTTCTTACCTACAAGTCGTGACATTGTTATTGATATATTTGTATTTATCGCTCAATTATTCACATCGCGAGATATCGGGTGGATATCGGTGGCTAAAAATAAATTTAGACCTATTGAAAAATATCAAAACGATGACCCTGTGTCATAAAATATTAGATAACGCTCGATTTATTCATTGAGAAAAAAAATGCATCGTGTCAAAATGTTATAAAACGAGATACGTTTCGATAAAATCATATGATGTCGTGTAATTAATTCAAAATATATTTTTCTTAATTAATTCGATCTAGATTCTTGATGCGATGATGACTGGTGCTCAATACTGAATTATTTCGCATAGTGATGCCTAATTAAGGTAAAGTGGATCAACGAATTTTGATGCTGTAGGTATGCGACGGATATTTATCTCCACGATGTGGCTGATATTGAGTTATCATGGTGGTTTGCCATCCGGAGTCATATTCGGCGCCATATCTTGGTCCAACCCACTTATTTTCGGCTCGATTTAATTGCCGGCGCCAGGCTTCTGGTTTTCAACATTTCTGCAATCCGCGGTTGAGATAATGATGCGATGGGGTTGGGGGAGGGGCGGTCGGCGAAAGAAATAAAGGATGCAAGTATCCGCCTTTCTCTCTTCAACACCGAATATTGTAACTGTATTTTTTCTTCTTTTTGTCTTTTGAGGTCGATGATCTCAGATACAATAACGAGTACGATCGAAGGTAGACACGTTCAAAATGTAAAGTGCCTTTTTTCGAAATTAAAAAAATAATATGTTATAATCTTATTCCGGCTTTATCCGTATTTTTTTAAATTAATTGATTTAATTAATGCATCTGTATTTTTTTTTAAAAATAAACACAATAAGAAATTCATATGAACCAAATGCTTTATCAAGTAAAAGTAAATGCATATCGCTTGCAGATTTCTATAAAATTTCTATTTAATTAAATTTTGATAAAAAATGCATTTAATTATGCCGGTTGTTAATTACGTTGCATTGAAAAGAAATCTTTAAATATATTATCTCTAATAAAATCGGACTTCGTTCATTTTTAAACGGTTTGCATGTTCAACACTCTTGAAAAATTACGAGGATTTTTTTAATCATTAATAAATTTGATCGCTATTTATTATTAACGTTTTTAAAACATAGAACCAATCGATTATTTTTAAATATAAAAATGTGAAAATTGTTAAAAATAAATATTTAATCCAATTGTCACTACTTGTAAGCTATGTTTTTTAATAACCACATCTCATTCGCTGAGTGTATGGGACTTACAAGACTCTCGAATGATAGTCGAGGCCAAAGGAACAACATAAGTCTCACACTTGACGTAAGGGCGCTCCTTTTGTGTATATACCGCGGATACCTAAGGCACCTCGGTATGCAGTTTTTTGTAAAGAATTTTCCTTCTCTTGGCCATTACTGGCATTGGACGTACATCTTTTGTATCGGATTTTACCCTCCCTATTGTGACCATGGAAGTAGGAGGGGGTTTGTCTCGGTATTCGTTTTTATCTTCTCCAAGGGTTTTCTGCTTTTAAAAAGTCGCAAATGATCATTGACCTCGTTGCACAATAGTAATCCTTTCATCATGGGAAATACTTTCTTAAAGAAAGGGTCCCATAGAAAGAAGGAATAGGAGCTTAAGTATCGAGGCTAGACCATTTAAAATTTTAGGGTTTTCCTTCTCAGGGAATAAATCCGTTAGAGACCAAATATAGATATGCATTTATATTTATATACAAATAATGTAGTTTCGGTAAAAAAATGTTTGTTTAATTATTTCTATTTAACACATTGCCAACGGGGCGAATCGCGGTCAAACTTGCGCTGGGGCAGGGCGCATTCGCCGAAATTTGGTGAAACGTCGTCTTTTACAAAAAAAATCATAACTCTTTCATTAATCAAGACATTTCTGCTCAATGTCTGAAGTATCTAACCAAAAACAAATATTTATAAAAGACAGAACGTTGTATAAGTTACAGCCGATCAAACGTGTAGTGTCGGCTAGCGTGTGATATGCGCGCCCCGGACATACACGAAAACGCCTTAGACGTGGAGTCCACGTCTCCCGTAGGCAATGTGTTAATAGCAGATTTTTTTCCTAATGTGCTTTTTTTTAATAAAAAACCGCGTAAAACAATGTAAGTTAACCACGACTGAGCTAATATAGTACCCAGGTACTATATTAACTCACTCAACTGATTTTTTTGGGAAATGAAGGTCGTCAGCCTACATCCCACCCCTCTGTTGACCAGCGCCACTCAGAAGTATTCACAATGGTCACCCATCTAAATAGTATCTGCGCTTATTGGCAATTAACTTTAACAATCATAATTTGATTGTAATTACCTCTAAGCTATGACGGGTACATTATCAAATTAATATATATCACCTACAAGCCATGACACTGCTCAATTTTGTTGTTTTGTAATTTGTATTAATTGTTGAGAGGATTGACCTATCCGAATACTAGCTTAGCTCAGTCACAGATAACCTACATTATCGTAATAATACGTGTGTTACCTACAAGCCATGACCCTGGGGAATATGAAACAATGTATCTCTATTACATGCACAAATAAATAAATAAATGTGAAACGTATCTATGTCAGCTAGAGTATACCATTTTGAATGGCAAAGAAACGATGACTTGCTGAATTATATTCGAGAAATAAATGTGAAGAAAATCACTTAGAGATTGATCGACCTCGGGGCCAGCAGCTAGTCGGTGAGGAACGGTGAAAGGGGTCGAGAAAGATGGTGCGTGTCCGCGGCAACCTATATCTGTACGGAACGTATCTAGATCAGTGGGTGAACCTCTCCTCCCTCGGCAGTCGCGACTTCGTGGTTCGCCCACCAGCCCGCAGCCCGTAGCCAGCAGCCAGCAGTCAGCAGCGAGCGAGCTGGTCGCTCTTTGTCTTCGACCCGTTGTGTGTGTGTGTGCGTGTGGCCGCTTCCGCGAGAGGTCACCATTTTTACTTTCAGAAGGTAACTTCCGTTACCCGACGGTACGGAATCGCCTCGGCGAACGACCGGGCCCCGGTTCTTTCCTCAAGGTCTGCGCGTGCTGCGCCTCGGAGATAATCGTGGGAACAAAAATCCAGTCGCCGAGCGGAGCACATTAGGAAGTTCAAGTGTGGACAGTGAAACTGGAGCACTTTTGCCGGTACCGTCTGCAAGGAACTGGCCGGGGCGGTCCGTCGACCGGCTGTCCATATATGCGCCGGCTACCATTGAAACCACAAGGGAAATGCTGTCCGGCCACAGGCTGAAAGTACGAAAGTAGCATTCCTAATGCGACCAGATCGTAACTCGAAAGTTACCAATTAATCCTCATTACGATATAAAAACAACAAACATCGCAAACGCGACGTTTATTGTGACGACCGATGAAAGTCGACGAAAGCACTGCGACCCGATTTAATTTTATTAGAAAGAAAAGCGCCAATTATATATATAAATATCCTAAATAAATAAATAAATATAATAACTATGTATAACTATGCACATTTTGTTTTATTTATGAATACGCGTATTATAAACCATTACTTCCTACTTTCCAGCAATAATACGCCAGTTTCTAGAACTTTGACCCAAATATGAGGCGTTGGTTAAATACGTGCATTTCCCTATTGAATCGAAATGATTAACGATCTCGTCTAGAAACTAGATTCGATACAAAACGTTTTCTCGCTCGCCGACAAAACGGAAGGTTTCTTCTTTAATTTCGCAGTAATCCTGGGCCGGAGCGATCTGGCGAAATCGTAATCGTCAACACGTACAAAAAAAAGTTGCTCTCGACCCAGAATTGGAACGCAACACTTTTCATATTCTTTTAAATTGCCAGTCAATGACACGAAGAAAGCAAATGTTTTGTTCCGCAAACGAGTTATACTATTCGAGCTAAGCAAACATTGAAGCAAACGTCTTCGTGTATCGTTTTGATTATTCGTTAATATGGCATCTAGCTTGATTTTTAAAAACTAAATATAAAGATAAAATTAGACAAGATGTATATAACGAAGAAATCGACGTTATAGAAACCAAAGGCACTCATACAAAATTTGGAATGACAATGTCACATGTTTTTTTATTATCAACTAAACGATATTAACCTATCAAATATTTTTTTTCATTCGCATAATTTAAATCTTGATCCTGTTCTATATTTAGTATGTAGTATGGGATGTATTACATATTTACAAAATATGTAATTTGATCTTGAAGAGCTAAGTTCTAGAAAGGAGCGGTATTGGAGGGATTGTTTAACTTGTTATAGAATACCGCGGTACAGCAGAAAGCGTTATAGAAGGCTTTACTGTATATATAATAGAGAAAATTAATAGTAGGCTGCATATCTTTGAGGTGTAGCCTTTAACAAATGATTATTCTAAAGCATATGTAGAGAAAATCTGAAGAAAACAGAAACATATCATGTCAGTCACTGAGTAATATATGAAAATGAATAAATATTAATTACATATTGACTGATCATAATACTTCATAATATTGAAAATATCAAACAAGACAGATTGCCTTAATTATTTATTGTTATATTGGTGCAATTGTCTCTGGCGTAACTTGACATTAATAGTCATATTGGATTCTTAGTTCTTTTTTAGAAAGGTTTCACGTGTATGCTCATAGATTTTTTAAAAAGAAAACGTAATAATAATTTTTGTTCATTCATAGTATTCATAGATTTTTTTTACCTAAAACCTATTACCTATTACCTACAAGTAACGACACTGGTTAATTTTGGTATTATTTCAGTTGGTTTGAATTTTATATTATTAGTTTATTATTATTTATTCAACGAACGATATGCAAAATTAAATTAATATCTATTAATTTAATCTCGCATTAACACCATTTAAATATAATATTTAAATTTATAATCAAATGGAGGTGATGGGTCTCTTCCACTTCAAAAAAGAATCCCTGGATTTATCATGTTCGTCGTAGGATTAACCTATCCGAGTACTAACTTAGCATAGTCGCGGTTTACCTACATTATCGTAATAATATGCATGTTACCTAGAAGCAGTGATATTGATAATGATTCATTCCTATTTCTGATAATGAAAAAAAACGACGAAAATACGATGTTTTGTTGTTATTGAGGTGACAAAGACAAAATTGCCAAATGAAGCAAAAAAGATAAGATAAGTGTAAGATATATATTTTTGCTTAAACCTCGTACACAGCCAACCCTCCTATAACGCTTACTAAAATTAACAATTTTCTACAAATAATAAAATACATTGCCGAGCGAAATAACGGTTAATAACGCTTTGATTGACAAACAAAATATAACAAACTTGGTGTTATAGGAGGATTGACTGTATAGCGAAAATATGAAGATGCAAACCAACGCATCAATCAAAATAAAAAATAGTCAATAAATATCTGAAAATTAGAGATGTATGGTCCAAAGAGCTTACTCGAATCAGGTTCCATTATATGGGCGCCTTATGGCGCCTCGAATTCCCTCAGAGTAGAGAAGATACAAAAGAAATTTCTTAGGTATCTTTACATGAGGGAGTTTGGATTCTACTCAAGTGTATACCCCTGCGCATGGGTACAGGGCTGCCTGGGGTATGTAACCCCCGAGAAAATAGGGTCGATTTACTTGGCAAAGCACTTCTTCAAGCAGTTGGTTGGCGCAGTGTACATAACCCACTACCATCGAGCTCGTTCGCGAGTGCTTTTTCTTCCGTCAAATGCGAGGACAGGTGCTCTCTGAAACTCTCCGGTAACCAGAGCTATTACTCTGCTCTATAAATTCTTTTATTTTCTTTATTTTAATATATGTTGTTTTTTTTCTTATCATTACTATGTTTTTATGCGTGATTGGCGACCTGGGTTATTCTCTAATGCCAATCACATATTTTCATAATAAAAAATAAATAAATAAAATAAATAGGAAATGGCGAGTGAGTACGGCACGTGGTAGCCGAAGAGTACAGTTCCAAGGATGAGTCAACGGCGCAGATCCGCGGCGACCGCAGAGTGTGAGAGCGGCCATGCCATTTGATATCTTAAACAGATTCAATATGAAAGTGCGGCTCATAGTGTAATTTGTGCAACGAAACTGGGCCCTATGTGGGTCACAGCGTTCGTGGACCTCGGCCTAGACCCACATTTAATGGGAACACAATCAGCGATAGTACCGCGCAGGGACATCGACCTCTGCTCTCCACGGCTTCCTCTCCCCGCCCCCATACACTTTCGTACAGCCGGCGCCGTTTAGAAATCGCGATTGGTGTTGCATTCTTTGTCGCGAATTTAGCCACAAGCGCACTGGCGAAACACAAATAATCCAAGAAAAGCGAAACACTATTGATTTCTAAGCGAGCGTGTGCTTTGGCGCGTCACACGTGCCGCCCTCGCTGAATCGCCTCTGAAAAGTGGCGTCTGAAACCGAGCTCCTCCGATTGTACGGATGCTGGAAGTCGCAGCGGAAATGTCAAACATTTTTACGACACGACCGCAACCTGAATATGCCTCTTTTGATTTACGTGCGTGGAAACATATTTTTTCCTAATATAACTGTAAACCGAACTAATTATAATAAAATTTGACGATTAACTTCAATGCTGCGGTTGCCAACCTTTTGGACCACACGAATCAACTACTAAGCCTAAAATTTTTACGAGATTTTACCGTTATTGTATAAATAAATTTAAGGTAAGCTTTAGGTTTTGAAAGTTTTGTGAATGGATACAAATTAAATAACTACGTTGCTAGTTGTACACGCTTTCGTAGCATCGTTAGATAATTTTTCAGTGGATATCATCTTGGATTCATTTCACATTTAAGTTCCTGAATACATCTTTGAAAAAAGTAGTTTTTTGTAAAGGGTTTTCCCTCTCTTGACCATTGCTGGGCCTGGACGTGTATCTTATACCACTGTTGATATCGGATTTTATCCTGCCGACTATGTCCAGGCAAGTAGGAGAGGGTTTGCCTCGGTACTCGTTCTTATCTTCTCTATGCGTTATCTACTTACAAAATGTCGATTGTGATCGATTATTGGCCTCATTGCGCAATAACAATCCTTTTGTCATGAGAAACACTTTCATAAAGACAAGGTCCCATAAAAAGAAGGAAGAGGGGCGAAAGTATCGAGGCTAGACCATTTATCATTATAGGGTTTTCCTTCCCAGGGAATATTGGTTCTGTGGTGAGAAATCCGTTAGAGACCAGATATACATACGCACATATAGATATATGTATATATTTTACAGGGATCATTATTTTAATTAAAAAAATATAAAAATTGTCTTGGGGTTTTAATCCACTCTTTAACATTGTTTCAGCCCCCAAAATCGCTGGGCATGACTCTATATGACGATGTTTTATCAATATTAAGGAAATTACATAAACGCTGAAGGAGCTAAACGTTATAGGGATTCCAGAGATGTTTTGAAAATTGGAGAAGCGACAGTACTAAAAACTAATTAAAAAATATCTAATAATTTTGAATATATAATATAATTTGAATAACTCCCTTCTCTAGAAAAGTCTTTAATAAGACCCTTGAAATATATGAACTACTGCAGACTTCTCAAGAAAGTCCTATGATAAATATTTTTAAGGCATCTGTAAAGGTTGTCCAACTTATATAAATTATGATTTTACATTTATTATAAATAAAATATTTACACATCTAAAAGTCCCAGTATTCAAAATTTTAGCATATAATTAATATTTAATTAATTTATAATAATTTTACCACACATAAAAGAAACAAATAGTAACTAAACAAAAAATACTTATTCGTTTATTTTTAAATAAAAAGTTAACGGTGTCTTTCGGTTCTTTGCGGAAAATGTGAGTTTTTCGTAAGGTGCAATATTGATTTTGGATGGTGAGGAATTTCTTGGAGTGAGCAGCTCCTGTCGCCTACATACAAAGTTAAGTCCGACAGCTATAGTAAAAATAACAAAAGTGTTAGAACAAGTTAACGTATACATTATTTCTATAGAATATTGCCAGTGTAAGAGATCTCATAACAACGTAAAGGTAGCTGGGATAACTGGATTCGGTGAGTCTGGTATTTTTAATTATTTGGACTGAAGTATGCGAACGAAAGCTCGTATAGATTGACCAAAATGTTGTCGATATTTATTTTCTAGGCCAGTGGCGGATGGTGACTTTTTGGATCCCGATGCTTATTACATTTTTTCAAGCTGCTTGAAAAGTTAGTAAATAAAATGCAATGTAAAAATCATACATATGTAAAGCTGTTCAGGGAACAATGATATAATAAATAAATAATTAATATGTAGTACTTAAATCTTGTTTTTCTAAAAATCCCCACCACAAAAATGCCACTATTCCCCTAAATCTTAAATGCGCCCGGATTCGCAATAAGGTTAAGAACCCCTGCTATAGTCTAGCATCAAAGCATCCCTATAAATCCGCCACTGTGCTAGGCGGTGTTGATAAATATGCTGTTTTATTTTATTATTTATTTATATTATTATTAAATATATCATCATCATCATCATTTGTGAGCCACAAGGCTCTCACTCGCTGAGGGCATGGGCCTTACCAAACTCTCGCATGGTGTCGAGGCCAAAGGAACCCGAGTCTCACACGTGACGTGAGGGCTCCCCTTTCGTGTCCATACCGCGGGGACCCGAGCCGTCTTGGTATGCGGTTTTTTGTAAAGAGTTTCCCTCTCTTGGCCATTGCTGACATTGGACGTACATCTTCTACCAAGTTGGTATCGGATTTTACCCTCTCGACTGTGTCCAGACAAGTAGGAGGGGGTTTGTCTCGGTATTCATTTAATCTCTTCTCTAGGGCGTTATCTGCTTATAACGAGTCACGAGTGACAAGTAGCGAGCGACCACACACTCAGAGATGAAACACAACTATCTACCATACCATTAAAATTTATGGTCAGCATCTCATTACATTTCTTATATTACAGTCAACATAACCCTGATTATTATTGTTACAATCCACACGTGACAGCTCGGTTCCCGGGCTTTGGCTGGCGACCTGACCCGTAATCGAAGAGCCAAGAAAACCAAGATCCAAGGTCTCCTAACGGATTTCTCACCACAGAGCCAGTACACCCTGGGAAGGAAAACCCTAATCTAGCCAGTATACCAAGGGACGGAGGAGACAAGGTCCTGGTGACAGACGGGGCCAGGTGACCGCCTCACTACATAGTCTCTCTTTCATAAGAAAACTTCGGACATTCCCAAAGAACGTGTTCCGATGATTGTTCATTGGAGTCACAAAACTCGTAAGCCGGATCATCCTTGAGGTCCAGACGATGAAGATTGGCGTTAAAGGAGCCATGTCCCGTGAAAAAAACTGGGACACGTAATGGTCAGGAATAAACCAATGCAGCTTAACTCGAGCTAATACGGGGAAGAACCGGAAACCCGTTCTGCCCGTACTCTCAGTAGACCAACGGGATTGCCATATCTTTAACGCAATACTATGTAGTATCTTCTTGATTGCGGCTTAGTCCAAAGCATCGACATCGGTCGGGAGAATGTCCTGGTCCCCAAGACGTGCTCGATAGCCACGAGGGACATTGCTGCGAAATTTTTGAGAAAACATTGGTGCGTCGTCGGAGATAAAAGATTATGGATCACTGGTTTATCGTATAATGTTGGTTAAAATGTAAAAGCAACTATCACCGTCCGCTGATGTAACGAATGCAAATTAGTCAAGGGTCACGCGAATTACGCTTTCGATTCTATTGAACATCCGATGACCCAAAACGGCGCACGCAATTCATCCCGCTTCCGTTCTTCCCAAGTTCTTTGTTCGCGCGATGACCCGAAACACGACCGCGTTAGACAATGGAGAGATGAACTCACCGAAAATCTTTTCTCGGTCAACGCGTCCACGGTCGATGACGCTACGAGTTGATTTCTTTCTGACGTCTCCGAAGCGGTTTCTTCTTTCTCTAGGTTTCTTCGTCTGCACTTTCGTGGAAGTCATTCGCTCTGGGGCCAACGGACGAGAACACTAGGCCTGGCCGAATTTTCAAATGAGGTCGTATGTTATATAACGAATTTCTTTCCACCTTGGATGCTACACACATTGTGTGCAGCGGGGCCGACTCGACAAAACTGAGCGCGGTCTTTAAAAACTTTCTTCTTTTTTTGTGACCAAAGATTCTTTGTTAATATATAACGATGTTCCCATTTCATCGAGCCGGTGCGTATCATTATGGACATTAGAGTAAATAGTACGCGGCATTAGGCTACATCAATAATAAATTGTTAACAGTCGGCATAATAGGATGGGGGGAATGGACGCGTTTCGTCATTACTGGAAACCTACATAGACGAGAAAGGTTTACTCGCCGTAACGAGTACGTAATATTTTTTTAAAGACCTTTACAATTTTTTTGAGAATTTTATACTAATGCGTCCATTGTTTCGCTGGGCTAGAAACGAGCGCGGATCATAATTTAAATTTTTAAGCGCTCCAGTATCAATTTTCTTGCAATAATTGCAATCTGCGCTCGGACAGATTAGCTATGAGAAACACTGCGATTTTCTTGCTCGACTATAATTACTTAGAAATCCTCATCAGAAGCGGCTGCGACCTATTTTCAGGTGTTTAAGCAACGAAAATATATCAAATTCTATTTACTGCAGATTTCGAGTACGCTTGGAAGAAATGAGATTTTTTTTACTGCAACAAAAAAAATATTTCAGAAAAAAACACATATTACTATGTTATATAATTTTCCTCATTGTCTATGATCTTCTTCCATAATATAGGCAACTTTTTAATTCAATTTTCGTAAAACTCTAGCGGTATACTGTTAAAATTGAATCCAGATGATTTTTCACCTGTTCAACGTTTGCAATTTTTTTATCACGAAGTGAATGTTCCATTGGTTTAAATAAATGATGGTCAGAAGGTGCTATATAAGGTAAATACGGTGGATGCGGCAGAAGTTCCAAATCTTGTTATCTGATTTTGTCCTGGGTGTCCATGAGGTCTTGCATTATCATGCTGTAAAATTCTCCTGTTGTTGTTAACCAGAACAGATCGTTTTTTTAGTAATTCCAGTTTTAATCTTTCTAATTGGGCACAGAATAGCTCTTCCGTACTTGTCTGACCAGGTTTTATTAATTCATAATGATTTATACCCGAAATATCCCTCCAAACATATAACAAAACTTTTTTCAAATGATAATGTTGGCCGAGGAGTAGGAACAGGTACCTGTTTTGGAGATAACCATTGATTTTATATTCTGGCATTACTGTAAAGGACCCATTTCTCATCCTCAGTAATAAATCATCTGAGAAATGGATCTGTTTCGTCTCTGGACAATAGAGATGCACAGATTGTTGCGCGTTGCTCCAAGGCCGTTGGTAAGTGATCGTGCGGTACCCAAATTCCTTGCCTGTTTTTTTCGCCCAACTTTTTCAAATGATCTTGCACAGTTGTTATTGGACAGCCAAAGTGTCAATTCTTTCAGTGTTTTACGCGGATCAGCTTCCACAAATGAATTTAGGGCGTCATCGTCGATTTTGAGGGATCTTCCTGTTTTTGGTTTATCCTTTAACTACATATCACCACTTTTGAACTTTTTAAACCATCTAAAGCACTTTCGCAGATTCAAGACGTCTCCAAAAATATCGTAGATGGTCTGTGTAGCTTCTTTCGGCTTTAATCCCTTTTTAAATAAAAACAGCATGAAATACCGCAAATGTGTCTTCAATCTCAGGCTTCTGCATTTTTCTACTACGGCAATGCAAATAAAAATGGCAAGAGTAAAATAAGAGCTTCAAAATGATACCAAGTACGACGTGCTAACTCAAGGGCAATCGATGACAAATTGGTTTTAAAATGAGAAAAAATGACACTTCTTTCCGTTTTACGTATTTTATTTGTTTTGTAATCAATATTTAGTCAATCCCCCTTTCTAGTCGAAGAGTGGCTTAATCCCACTCTGCATAATATTTCTTTAAAGGTTTTCGGTTTTTTTTGCATATTTATTTGTAATACATTAAAACGTTTTTATTTGGGTTTATATCTGGAGATTGTCCAGACTAAGGCAAAATTAGGAGACTATGATCGTCTTTCCATTAAGTTGTTTTAGGGGACTTATGGCAAGAATCTTCCATAGACATAAATAGTTTTTTTTTAATTTTGTTATAAGGCATAAATGCATAAGTCCATCTTCTAAAACAGCAAGATAATGTTTGCACTGTTTTTTTGAAAAATATTCATCATCTGTGTGATCTTATCTACGGATTTTTGGTGTCACCAACCACTGTTTGCACCACCAATCTTTTTTTTCTATCTGAGGGTCTACTCGATCTTTGAGAAACATTGAACTGGACTATCATCCTATTTTCAGTCAATAATGAGATGTTTAATTTGACAGAGATATGACATTATCATATACCGCCTTATGCTCGATAATTCGGCCGCGTGTAGAGTTGCCAATCTCAGGCGATCCTGGTATCCAGAACCTTTCGCAAATGCAACTTATTATTAATTCTAATTGAACAAAGATCCTGGTTACCTAAAACAATTGTTCCGAGATCGGGAATGTAACAAGATACAACCACAAGTCACAGAACCGATTTTTTTTCATGTGACTATTTACTTTTGACACTCGTGTATGTATAGTGGTAAAATACCGTTAATCATTTTTTTTTATGAATCAATGAAATTTTAATTAAACTCAAACGAATTGATCCGTAATTATATAAAATTTTAAAACAGTAAAATTAGCAAAATCATATAATTTCGCTTAAAATTGATGATTTTATTGCAAAAAAATTAATTATTTATTAATATTTTAAAAATATTTATGTTATTTGTTTGTGAATTTGCGATCACGCTCCGGAGCTCAGAATAATCGTTGTATATATCATAGATGACCATAAATTTCCTCTCACCGTCAAGAAGTGTTTCAATGACCCTAGAGTTGAGGTCACGAAAATCTCCGAACACAGTTCAACGTACCAGTTTCACTAATTTTAACTTTCGCATTGATGGTACATTTTTTGTCGGCCATTTTAGAATATAACAAAAAATATATTACAAGAAAATAATTCAGGTTATGCCGTATTCGACGTTTTCTCTGACGAAAATAAGGGCACCGATCTCTTTCTCCGACGATCCAAATTATCAAAAAAAAAATGCATCGAACGATCTGCGGTCGTTTCAATTAGTCGGATGGTTAATTTATGTAGTAATCGTCGGATCGGCTATATATATGTAGATTTTTTTGACAATTAGAGGTTTGTTTATATTTTTTTTTTGCATCGGCGTCGTAATTTATGCACCGGCCGAATTCGAGGTCAGCGCCGGCGATAACGAAGCCGAAACCGCAGAAGACGTCGCCGGCGACGACGGCCGCCGAGAAGTAGGCGATTGTCCGATGATGCGAAAAATGCAGCCAACACTTTCCATTCGCGAATAGACGAAGAAACTGTGACAGGTTAAAGTGAAAAGAAGTAGCCGAAGAAGTAATAAAACGCCGATGAATTGGGAACAAAGGCCTCTCGGAGAGATGACGCACCGTCTTATGCAACACGGTCTTAACTTTCTATTCAAGATCAAATCTATGGGAAAGAAATGCCGGCCGGCATCTCGGCCGGGGCCATCGACCGGATTGGTGCAACCGGCCTATAGCCGTCGACCCCTGCACCCGGATGTGCGGTCGGAAGCGCATCTCCGTCTTCAAGGTCGGCGATCGTCCTCTAAAAAATAACGCAGTTTGCAAAAAAAATGTTTTATTGACGAATCCATCTTCTTTCTTCAGATCGTATCGCTCAAAAATGAACATATCCAGTTTTGCTCTTCGTCTCGACAATTTCATCAAAAAAGTCTGAAAGATATTCATTTCACGTGAAAATTTAAGAATAGAATATGTCTGTCGGATCATTGTTGTCGTTTGTATCTGTTTTTTCTTTCAAAAGCTGCGAAGACCTCGCCGTGACGTGCAGTGCACTGATTGATGGAGTGTGACTGATCGAAAGCGGCGGTGGGCGGGAAGAGAGCGACAGCTTTCCGGGGTTCTTGCCCCGGCGGCTGATAGTAACCTAGTTGAAGAGCGTTGCTCCTATTGTTTATAAACAGCGGAGGCTGGGCTGCAGGCCGGGTGCATTGCAGGTGGGGGCAGACCGCGGCGGGCGCGGGCGCCGCTGCACGCGCCGCCTCCGCCGCCTCCGCCGCCTCCGCCGCCTCCTCGAGGCTCAGGTTCGCCGGTTCGCCGGTTCGCCGGTTCGTGGGTTCGTGGGTTCGCCGGTTCGCCAGTTCGCCGGTTCGCCGGTGACAAAGCAACAACGAGGACGTTGGACGACTGACCCACTGACTGCCAGATGCACCGCCGCCGAGCAGATTCGGTCGTGCTCTCGGCCCGCGATATGAAAATTTCTCTCGGAAATTGTTCGGGAGTTACGCACCTCCCGCGCGAGAGACGCCGCCGCGCTTAACACTGCAAATTACTCGCGAGCGATGAGGAATTTGCCATTGATCTTGCAGGACGTTGAAATCGAGGACGTTGCCCGTCTTTTTAGTCGTAAAACCGAAAACAATTATTCACTGCGAATCGGTAATTTCTCAGTGCGAAAGTTCCGACACTCTCAAAGCTCGATACGAATCATTAGATTACACCTGACCTAGACGTGTCAATGGGGTATATTTGGGACCCCAAGCTCTTTTATGGAATAACTCTATTAATACAAATCCAACGTGTACCAAACTTTTTGTATTTGTGTAAAAAGCATAAAGAATAAAATATAAAGATCAAATAATAGACAAAGCTCAAATGATGGAAAATTTATTTCGAAACGATCAGCTGAAGCCCACCTTATACCTTCTTTCGTTCTTAAAGCAAAGCGTCAAGATAGATTAACAGAGCCTCTTCGTCATATGGAAATATTCAAAAGTTACTCCCATATTTAAAAAGGAGATAAATCGAATGTTGCCAATTGCAGAACAGTGGCTATTCTATCCGGATCTGCCAAGTTATTTAAGATGATTCTGCATAAATACGTTTTTAACCATATTGAGTGTAGAATTATCGATGAGCAACATGGATTTCGGTAAGGGGATCCAAGGCGAATCTATTTAAAACGATATTGAAAAAGCGTTTGATCATGCTAGACTCATTTTGAAACTAGATAGTTTTGGGTTATCGGATAATCTCGTACGTTTCATTTCGAGTTACCTTACAGAGGGGAAACAATGTGTGACATACGAATCCCAAGCGTCGTATACTTACAATACACCTTCCGGTATTCCGCATGAGTCAAATTTAGGACCTTTATTATTTAATTTATTTATAAATGATATTCATCGGGTCCTTTAATGTAAATTTTCACGTTTCGCAGACGATTTAGAAATATTTCGATCTATTGCTTCAGTGGATGATGCCCTTTCGTTGCAGATGGACATTGATTCTTTGCGTGATTGGTCAATATTAAATCGTATTCCATTAAGTATTGGAAAGTGTCAAACAATGACATTTACTAGATCAAAAGATTCCCTCCTCTTTAATCACAGACTTGGGACCTAAGCAATCGTCTGTTAAAGATCTAGGTATTTTGTTTGATTCTAAGTTAAAATTTAGTTTACATGTATAGGACGTGTCATCAAGAATGTTGGGCTTCGTCTTGAGAAATTCTCATCACATACGTAGCACCTTAGTCATACGAGTGCTATACGATGCATTGGTTCGGAGCTTGATTGTATCAGGTTTCATTATATGGGAGCCTTATGACGCCTAGGTTTCCCACAGAGTAAAGAAGATACAGAAGAAATTTCTTAGGTATCTCTACATGAGGGAGTTTGGATTCTACCCAAGTTTATACCCCAGCGCATGGGTACAGGGCTGCCTTCGGTATGTAACCCTCAAGAAAAGAAGGTCGATCTACTTGGCAAAGCACTTCTTCAAGCTGTACATATAACCCCTTGTATTGTGCGAGTTGCCCTTATGGGCGCCACCTCATTACCATCGAGCTCGTTCGCGTGTGCTTTTTCTTCCGTCAAATGCGAGGACAGGTGCTCTCAGAAACTCTCCGGTAACCAGAGCTATTACTCTGCTCAACCACAATATGAATATTCAAAGCATTTAGCAGCAAAGTTTTAAGCAGATGAACTCCCTGGCGGTCTATGCAAATATTAAAAAGGATCTAAAGTGTTCCACGGGTCTATTGGAAATCAATGATTTTTAAATTCTTATAACTAATATTACTCCTAATTCAGCTGTTAATAGTTATATCGGAAATTTAGTGCAGTGGTTCCTGTTGCCTTCTGCACCACACTATCAGGGAATTTTGTCTAGGAATGAGCGGATAAGGTTTCTATGTACCTTCCAGACCTGGCTGTGCCTTTTGTGAAGCGGTGGCACTTACTCGCTCCTATCCTGAGACATTTATCGTGTTCCATGTCATTTTTTTAAATAAATTCTGCCCCAAATTTATCTATAGTGGTAACTCTTGCCTCAGTGCTCCTTGCGGGATTGCCCCGTCACCGTGACTGTTAACTTTGAAGAAGTCGAAGTTTCGTTTCATGGAAATATTTAATTCTATAAATTGAGTTAAAATTTGATTAAAAACTGAAGAATTTTCACCTAAAATTTTCGTACAATTTCCAATAAAAATATTTTTTTGTGATCTGATATTCTATGGCTGATTTAAAGATATCTGGGCTGCCGTGTGTGCATCACTACTGTCGATTTGAGAAAAAATGCAAGGGGGTCTATGAAGAAAATTATTTAGTTAAATGTGTTTCTATGTAGGAAAAATATTGGGAACCTCTAATCTAAAGCATGGGCTTTGACATCGAACATAAAAGTAAAGATACAACGTCGTGTCTATATAATAATATATCATTTGATTACGAATAATTTGTATCAATTTTAAATCGTGGTGTAAGAGCATATCTTGATGAGAATCTTACAAACAGATGGTTTTGAAGGAGTCCCATAGAAAACCCTTCAAGTTCCTCAGACCTGACGTCACTGAACTTTTCTTGCGGAGATACCTTAAACACTGGAAGAATTAAAAGCCGCAATTAAGCAAGAATGCACCACAACACCAAATGTATGTTAAAGTTTATGAATCAATAACGCATCGTTTTCAGCAGGGTATTGACCAGAAGGGTTCGATTTTAGACAGGAGGAAAAGTTATATATTTTATGTAGATCCTTTTGCAATTTAAATATTAATTATATGTGAATAAAATTATGATGATTCAAACTGCATTTAAATTTTTTTGGGACAATTATACAGGTTTATACGTCAAATACACCTTTTTGCAAATCAAATATACCTTTATGCAAATCAAATTTATCCCTTTTAAATAGACTGAAAAGCGGTAATATTATTTTTTTCCATCTTTTATTTTGTCGTGATAAATCTAAGAAATCATAATTAAATTTTCAGCTTACTGATATCATCGATCTTATTTAAAATATCATTGATATACATTTTAAAAATATTTATATAAATAATTTGATTTATGATCCATAAATAATAAACATCATTCGGATTAAAATAAATTAAAGTCTGAGGAATCTAAACCAGAGAAGTTTGAGTTATTTTAAAAAAACACGTGTATTCAATCTATCTTTGGAATAGATATATTAGATATTCGCTGCCTGCACTCTAGTCACACCAGTGTGACAGCTGTCAATTCAAAGCACGCTAGTAAAGCTTTATTTAAAAATATTAAAATAAGAACGTGTTCATTAAATTCATAGGAATATCTAGAACCCATAAGCTATATAAATAAAAAAAAAATAAACTGATTAAGTTAAAGGGTCAAAACTGATTGAGATCAATCAAGAATATAAACTGTTTTATTTTAGTTCGGTTCTGAGTGATCAAATTTTAACAATATTTTAATTTCTATTAAAAATGTATTATAAACCGTTATTATTTTCGTTTCTTCTCCAAGGTTTCGTTCCGACATAATAAATGTTTTTTAGGTTTCTATTGAAGAAACGAAATCCAGAATAAATAACGGTTCTACTTTTTGAAAATATTATCCGATCCGTCTCGGCGCACAGTGGGACGGATCATGAATTCAACTGCCAAAAATCTGTAACTTTTTTTCCATTTGAGCTAGTGCGGCGGCTCGAAACCAACAGCGTCGTCCGAAGGGGGTCTATTTATAATGGAAAATAGATAGAATCAATATCTTGATTTTAAATGCAAAAAATCATGATATAGTTCATAATTTGGTCAGTATTTTGTATTTTTCTACTAGTCAATATGAGGCGTAAATTACACACACACTCGGCGATGTCTCGTCGCAGCTGAGGACACGTCGCTGACTGAATTCTCGCGGCACGTGTTAATCGCACGGTTTCACTCGCACTCAGCACATCGTTCCGGATGAGAACGAGGCGAAATTGCGCAATTATGCACAAAAGAGCCAATGAATAATTATAATATTTATTTTTTAGACTGTTTTAGACAAATGCATAAAGTTTGTGATGTAGATAAAATAATAGACCAAACCCATCAGCGCGGCTAGGTTAATATGTAAATGACATAAGAGAATTGTATGCATAATTTGAATTTCTATTAAATAAAGTATTTAAATATTATCATAGAGAACGCCATAAATCTTTTCTACCCGTCTAGAAAACTCTCTCCGGATAACATTAAAATATCAGTATGTCCGACGGTGATAGAAGCAAAGTGTCCGAAGACACATTCGACAAATCTGTGAAGAAGAGACTCAGTTTTCTATGACTGATTAAAACATAGAAAGCAAGCCCATCGTTCTGCGATTTCCCCCCAGAGCCGTGAGAGTGTCTCACACGTTTTCTTCATCCACTGACCTTGACTTTCTTCCTGGCCTTCAAGAGTGTCGTCTTCCTGTGAAACTCGACGAGTGCTTTCTACCGATATCGATCCGACCGGAATGCCGATGGAAAATCATACATGGCATTTTATTAAACGAGAACGTTAATCACTCGGACCGCTTGCGAAACTGTTGCAAATATTTTGATTCCCCGCTAAAAAGACAATTGATGCACATCGGACTCCGATAGGTGTCACTAGCAATGCAATTCGATGAAATAAATATAAAAAAAATACGCAAATGCATCTTCAACAAATTTACGACAATACAGTAATTATAAATCAATCAATCGATCAATATTATTGATTGATACATATTTGTATCGCAGATGTACACAGATCGATGGATGGCAATATAAATTGAATGATTATTAATATTAATATGTGCGGCGTAATTATGTACATTTTTAGCGTTATTGCTGGGTGAGTGATCTCTGTGTGCAGAACTGGACCACAGTCAAGTTTTCCAGTATCTTCTGGTGGAAGTGGATGACCTTTCGTCAATAAAAAAAATAATTTCATTGACCTCGCAAGGACATGTGCACCGGCTTTGTTCGTCCTATCCACCCCTCGGCTTTTTGCATAGCAACAGACGCTGCACGCATCGTATACGAAATATAAAACAGATAGCGGCGAGTGCAGAGGACATCATGATCTTTTCGGTTTAGAACAATGACGATTATGTGAAAAAAAATCTTTATCGAGGGGTCAGCGATAATTAATAATCGAACGCAACATAATGTTTTTTGTGACGCTCCTGTTGACCTCGTCTCATCCTTAAACGAAGTGTTTATAGATGATATTTTCTCTGAAAAAATAAAAAAAGATATATAGTGAATCTGTCTAGCCTTTGATTGTCTTCAACGGCCGCTTCAAGGGCGTCGTACACGAAGGTTTCGCAATAATGGAAAGTTAAATGAATCACGGTTGAATTCCATTACGGTGTCTGATTTGACAAGGAAAAAAGGAATATGACGGCCGTAATGAAAGGCCTGTGCCTGTCTATTGGATGGTAATGAAACAGTTCCAAGTGACAGAAAGACCTTTGGATTCAGGGCTGCTCTCGAATCTTCGTATCTTTATCATCCATCGTTCAATCTCGGATGAATTTTTCGACATGAGCATTCACTGTCGATTTCTACGCTCGTAAACATCGATCGAATAAAAGGCGTCGTTTGAATTATGATTGGATCCGTGGATTTAGCGGGAAAGATGCGGCTTCCGGTCTGCTTAGAAACGGGAAAATGCGTGAGATTTCCCGTTATCCCGGTTGGCGATGCTAGGCCCTGGCTGCGGGGAGATGACGTGGCTAAATTTAGCTACCGGCGAGTTCCCTGGCCCCGGAGAGAGCGGCCCTGCGTCAAGGACGTCTGCGCACTCCGACCAGTCTCATTCCAACCAACTTAGTCTAAATAATACAGCCTGTACACACACATGTACATCAAGGAAAATGTTCAGGAATAACGAGGAATAGCCTCGGGCGTTAAATTGCATAGGATGTTCACGAAACGAGCGATAAAAGACGTCAAGAATCTAGGAAATGGTCGGAATATCTGAATCGTTTTATAGTTTTTAACATATAAAATCTAGTTCTTTTTGATAAGGAATATATCGCAGGAGACCATGTCGGGCGAATACAGAAGCTAGGGCATCATAGCGGTGATTTTCTTAAACCAAAAATAAAATATTATTTTTGTTATGTATTATATTATGGGACCAGAAAGAAATCGCGTATTTTATAACCGGCGAAGAAATATATGTCTGTTTTTTTTTGCTTAAAACTATTGTTTAGCATTATTTACGAGTAATAATATTTATTTAACTGTTAAGGGTAACATGTCGAAACCAGAAATCGATGAAGTATACATTAGACTGCTATTTTTTTCGACCAGGGCTTGAATGTCAGCTACTAAAGCTATTAATTAAAATTACGCTGAAGTTCCGGTATCAAGATGTCAATTTAGGTTTCAAAGGTTCAAATCAGACACATCAAAGAATCTGGACACCTCATGAACAAAGAAGATCTGATAAACACGTGCAATTCTTTATTGTCGAGGCAAAGAATTCTATACTTTTTACACTAAATGGAGATGAGAAATGGATCGTTTAGATAACATAATTTGATAAAGACAATGGTTTCGACCCCTAAGTTCGGCTTAACACTCCGAAATAATCTTTTACGTCATCGTTATCATCATCACTTGCTGAGTATTTAGGCCTTACCAGACTCTTTAATGCTAATCGAGGCTAAGGGAGTCGGGGTCTTACAATGGCGTAAGGACTTCCCTTTTACGCCCATACTGGGGTTCCAAGCCATCTTGGAATGCAGTTTTTTATAAAGAGGTTTCCTTCTCTTGGCCCTTTGTTGGCATTGGACGTATATATCCTACGCTGTGTCTAGACAAATGGATGGGGGTTTATCTTGGTATTCGCTTGTTCCTTCTCTAGAGGTTCTGACATGACGAGTTACAGCTAGCATTAACCTCATAGCAATTCTCTCATAATGGAAAGGGCCTTTCTAAAGGAGATGTTCCCTAGTAAGTAGGAAGAGGGAGCAAAAGTGTCAAAAGAAAGTCGATTATCAACCTTTATTTTAGGGTTTTCCTTCTCAGGGGGTAATGGTTCAATTGCCGAGAAAAAGATATTTGAATAAAAAAAGTAGTGGATTATTAGTGGATTTTTGTCGACTTTTGCCTACTAATTTGTATAAGTTGATTTTAATTGGTTTGGTTTATATAAGCGAAAGATTGCTAACCATTGAATGTTTGATAATGTGTTATAGATATATTAATTGGGGATAAGGTTGCTAACAATATATATTGTAAAGAGAGAACGTCATATTTTGTGCATCTGGTGGGATGTAAAAGGAATAACTCATGTCAGATGTAGATTGTCAACAATTTAAAAGATTAAAAGAGAAATTAAAAATCAAATGTTTATTTTTGTTTAACAAAAAGGGAATAATTCTTCACTACGAGAATGACGCCCAAATAAAGCAAGAAAAATCAAAGTGGAAATTATGTTTATAATATATATGAAAGGAAAAAATTACATACATAAAAAATGCGCGATTTCTTTCTGGTCCCTGTTGTTTTGTTTGTCTCAGTTGATTTTGGACAATAAATCGTATGTTTATTATTTATTTTTATAGCAATTGAAACATTTTTAGAATGTAAAACAAACAGGGCGAATAACAGTTTTAAACAAACAATTTTTTTTGCCAATTGCTATCGAATATAATAACATTATTTTTCGAAAAAAACGATAACTTTTCAATAAAAAATAAATATATCATATCTGTTTTTAAATATTTAAATAATGATACAGTTTTTATGTGCAATTATTATGTTATGGATATTGTTAAGCGCCTTATTAATTTATTGCATTTATAATATTTTCTAGAATACACTATGACTTTTTTTTTTAAAAAATATTAAATATGAAACAAAAATACAAACAATAACACTAACAGCTGATCTGTCAGACAATCACGACTCGCGGTTCTTAACATTGACCTTTCATATTTTTTTATTACCCGGAAAAGATTACAATGTTTATTGTTATTATTTTGATTTTTAATCATTCACTCGTGTGTGATGTAACGTTTGCATTGTTTGTTTACATATTTGGCAAAAAGTGTTATGTAACGTGAATTGAACCGATATTCGGCGGGACATGGTCGGCAGATTCAGCAGCAGTGGGTGGTGGTAGGTGGTGCAGGTGAGCGGCAGCCGCAGGGTCAGCGGTCCGGGTCCGGTCAGGTAGCGAAGGGGTTGAATGACTCAGGCAGACAATGCCCCCGGAGAGACACCGACCTCGGGGTGGATAGTCCCATTCACGTGACTAGCCGCGGGTTCAACATCCCAATAAAGTCGTATTTCAACACTACGATATGCACTCTTCGGTGTGCAATGACCAATTAATGGTTGTTTATGGTTATTACGTAGCTTTTATATCGCGCATCGAAAGTGTTCGCGACGCCAAAATTGTAATTTGCATCCAATATTCTGGGGGAAAAAACTAAAAAAATATCCGATATCCAGTTAATAGGTCGTATGATTTCCATAAAAAATAATTGGGTATAAAAAACAAAAATATTGTATGTGTATGAAATTTTCAGATGAAAAAAAGGCAGCGTATCTCCCAGAAATATTGCTATTTATGGTGACTTAGTGACATTGATTTGGAAAATGAACCTAATGGAATTGAATAATAATGGCTCTGAAATTAAAATCAACGTTGGTAGTGAGGTGGCGCCCATAGGGGCAACTCGCACAGAACAATGGGTTATTGAATGCGCCAAAGTATTCTGCCAAGTTAATTTACCTTCTTTTCTTAAGAGTTATATACCCCAGGCAACCCTGAATCCATAAGCTAAATTAAAATCCAAATTCCTAAAAATATATCGTATAACAATCATATTACTAAGCTATCATGCTTTGTATTAGAGGTACCCATAAGTAATGTCGTTTTTTTGATACACCATCTTTAAAATAGTCTCCTTCGGTCTGTTAGGCAGTAAGGACGTGTTTCACTTGTGTAGCGGCTACCTGTTCGTGGTCTTTAGACAGAAAAAATGGTTTCTTTATCCCTCTGACGACAATGGGAGAGATGTGTCCGTCGGAAAAACATTGGTGCTCTGTACTATTTCTATATCATTTGAAAAAGAAAGCGACAGAGGCTACGAAGGATATTTGCAAGATTTACTAAGAAATGCAACGATGGTTTCAAAAAAAACCGGAAATCTGGTGATTTGTGTTTGGAAAACGAGCCTCGAGTGGACGAACTGTCAGGCGGATGAAGCAGTCGTGAATTCCATACAGGTGAAGACGTCCGTGCAGTCATTTGAATTATCAGGAAAAGATCTGGTCCAGTACTCAGAGGATCCTAAAAAGGTTAGGAAAGATTAAAAAGAAGGTGTTGGGTCCCGCGTATTTTCGCGACCTCATATTTTGAAATTGATGAAAATTCAGGATCTGGTTGGATGCCCTGTTACATCTCCATTCTCGGATCTCGCACCATCTGATTTTTACTTATTTCGTTTTGCCGCCATATTTTAAGAATCAGAAATTTCAATTCCTTAGAAAGGAAGCTGAATACATGCCTAGACTGTTTTCAGTCAAAACACGCAGAGTTTTACTAGAAGGGCATGGATGATTTGAAAGAAAGATGGCAGAAGGTTTTAGATAATATGGGGAATTGTTTTGTATAAGAAAAGTTAAATAAAGTATAAGAAAAACTGTTTTGAATTTCATTGAAAAAAATAGACATTACTTATGGATACCCTTAATATGTAACGAGAATTTCTCAAGATAAATCCAAAAATTCTTGAAACTCTATTACATACATCGTATACATGTGAATTTAACTTAAATTTAGAGTCGAACAGTATTCCCAGATCTTTAATTGACGATTGCCTAGGAAGAGTTACGTTACAAGCGTCTAATTAAAGATCAGAGATTCTTTAGATCTCGAAATGTCATTTTCTGACTTTACCCTGAAGTAAGCGGAAGACGATTAAAAGAATTGATGTCCTGCTACAGCATAAGGCTATCATCTGTAGAGTTACTTAATTTTAATAGGTTTAAGTCATGTGCAAAGAGTGAAAAATTTACAAAAAATAACATTTTGTATGTCATTTATAATTAAAACGAATAATAATGATGCCAAATTGAAACCCTGTGGGGTTCCCGAAGTTAAATATCACCTAATTCGTTTAAATAAGTGGAGATAAATCGCAAGAGATTGTCCGAGAATCCTAAACTATCTTATTTAGAAATGAGTCTAGTGTGGTCGACTTTTTCAAACGTTTTTTCAAAGTCGTCGTAGATAACGTCGACCTGGACCCCCCTATCCAGTGGCTTAGACACATTGTTTGAAATACCATGAACAGTGGCGACTCGTGGGTAAAATAATCGGATATGCTGCGACTATTTTAAAAGTAACCTAGTATGGACGGCGCGGGACTGCTTCGAGTCGTAGCGCAACACGGCGCTTAGAGACGAGACCCCCCCACCCCACCCCGCTGCCGCTCCGAATCCGTCCAATACACGACGCTGGTAGCGCTGACGAGCAGACAGCTCTTACTCTACACCGCGCGGTGTAACACTAAATATATTTTTTTTGGGGGTACATTGGGCGTCATAACTACTAAAACTACTGATTTTTTAAACATAAAATGGTTGATGGAATATATTTGAAAAATATGTATTCAGCTTATTTGTTTAGAAAATGATATATTATAATGTGTTTTTTCAACTGTTTATCAATTTAGTAAATACCATGAAAATATTATTGATAATATTCGAATGAATATTTTTATTCGTTATACATTTTTCGTATAATTCTCGTTGAAATATAATCAATGAATGAAAAACCAACGAATTTCGTATTCATGAAAGCGACGATTTTCAATCTTTTCGTATAAGTATTATTACAGTTTCAGTAAAAATACGATACAATGGTATCGCATAGGCTGTCTGGCGTCTTGATCGCACATGTATCTGATTGGCAGTGACCTTAAATAACGTTGCAGACATGGCAAAAGGTAAAAGAAGACTTTTACCAGTAACGAAGGAATTCAATGGACTAGGTGCACATCCACATCAGGCCGTTCACTCCTCACCATCTTCCTCTTCTTTTATTTTTAGCAACTCGTGTGTGGATACGTGATGTCATCTACGTGCATATGTGCTTATAGGAAATTCCACAATTGCATGACGCAATAGGCAAAATTTTAATTGATAAAAAACATAAACAAAAACGTGAATCAATTAAATTTCATTGCATGAAATTTCGAATAAAATTCGTTCTAATTTTTTATTCCAATTTATATATTTGGTAGTTAACCTTGTCCTTAGTGTATTGTATACAGCATCATTAGTGTGGATTCTATTTTGGTCTAACGCACAAGGACGCGGCCTATAGTACGTACACACATGAATATTTTTTTCTAAACAATTCATTAAGAAATATTTTTGGCTATTTCATTGACGAGTAAAAAAAAATTGAGAAACCTATTCATGTAAATCGACGTCCTATAAATCGCTCCAGAACATAATCGGCGTCTTCAATCTATGTTATTCCAGGTAGACTGAATTCGAAATCGACCTTATTTATGGCCCGCTGATTTTCGATTATAATTTCAAATTGTCTCGTAAAATCTGTGAATAATGTTTGAATATTTTTTATCTGGATGATCGCACATGTTGTTCGAACGAACTATAGAACGGCAGCAGTCCTTACTCAGTCGACTATCGGACGTCGAAGTCCTCAACGCATTTTTATGTAACTCTCATAAAAAGTGACAAATCTGAGTAAACAACATAAAAATCAGAGACGCGAGTGAATCACAATGATTTTGTTAGTGCTGATAACCGTTTTTGTGCTGCTCTTATCCGTGTGGTGGTCCAGAGTGTTCCAGAAGAACGGCACCGGATGTCCTTTACCGCCGGGACCTCGAGGAGTTCCCGTGTTGGGATCGTTGTTATCGTTAGATCCCATAAATCCGCACAAATCCCTAACGAAACTTGCAGATCAGTACGCCAACAATGGAATGTTTTCTGTGCAATTGGGTTCAGTGTTCACCGTTGTGATGACTGATCCCATCATGATCAAAGAAGCGTTCAATAAAGAAATATTCACCTTGAGACCATCCTTGTATCTCACCATGGATTTACTAGAAGGAAAAGGTAAGCGTATCACATATATTATGAAATACATTAATTATACTAGCATTTTGCTAGTGCAGGATTGATCACTTCGTCTGGCGACTTATGGCGCGATCAGAGAAAGCTGCTATCTACTTGGATGAGGACTTTGGGGGCAGGACGTGGATCTTTGGCTCGTCCACATCTGGCAGCCAGGCTCACTGTTGCAGCTGATCGACTCGAAACGGTACATACACGTTCTTATCCAATAATTTTGTTATCTAGCTATTTGTGTATTATATCTTACGACACGGGTCAAAGACCGATAATACTATCGCATCTTAGTAAAGAAAAAATTCTTAATCTACGATTTCTAGAAAAAAAATATTTAAATAAAATGGCACTTCGATATACGTCTTTAATCCAATACAGGTCTTTGAACCTGAACTAAAGGAAAAATTAATACATTGTTGTGTTTGTTTAAAATATTTGTAAAAATAACAAAAAAACTAAATTACATAAATACAAAAATGGTGTATCTGGTTATTCCAGATACGTCTTTGTGGGATTGGTATTTCTCTATCTTTTTTTGTATCAATTAATTTTTTTGTATATATTCCTCCCGCAAGCCAAGATAGTTTATCTATTTTAGTGCTGTCACCCTTCACTAACCCCACTGAATCATCATTACTCACATCCAGACCCATGGACCTACCCAGTGAAACATGATCCTCCACCTTATGAGTCCGTGTCAGACTTCGTCAATGAGAGATGCAGTTTTTTTACGTCAAGTACACCCATTTGCAAATCAAATTTACCCTTTTCAAAATTAATTTAAACAATTAAATATTTTTCAATATATATATATATACTTTTTTTTATCAGTTCCTTCAAAAATCTAAAAAACGGGTTCCGCTGTATTTAGCACCGCGATACTAACCCTGAATTTAGGTTTTTCCGCTAATTATCATCTTACGTTTTTAAAGGAACTGATAAAAAAAAGTAATTAGTGGGAAAGTGAAATTCGGGGTACTACATAAATAGTTGTATTTGATTTGTAAAAGGGTGAATTTGATTTGAAAATTGGTGTATTTGACGTAAAAAAAACTGTACGCAATGTATTAGAGTAGGGGTGAGCAACCCGCGGCCCTTCAAAGATTTTACATTTTACCTTTTAAAAATTCCTACAGTATTCCTCAGCCTAATTGTACTCTAGGCTTGTTAACTTAATTTTTGGAAAAGATGTCAACATCATAGATAGGCACTGACACCATGCTTTATTATCTGATTCAAACTAGTGTCAAATCATAACTAGCGATATTTGTGAGAGGAATCATTTCGAAGATAACGAATGAATGTGTGATTTTGCCTTTCTCGTCGATATAACTCAGTATTTGAACGACTTAAGGATGGCACTTTAGGGAATAGACCAGTTTATTCATAACACGTTTGATAAAATTAAGCTTAAGCAAACTAAAAATTTGGAACAAACATCTGTTGTCAAACATCACGTCACATTTTGCACACAAGAAAAGAAACTCCTTTAGAAACCTGAAAATATACCCAGCATTTCCAAAATTTAATAACGGAATTTGTATAACGATTTTAAAATATTTAGATCAGAAAAAACCGCTCTTATTTTTAGCACCTTTTCTTCACCATTTAACCCTTTTAATCCCAGTCTTTTTTTGCATAGAATATGCGAAGAATCCCAAGCAATTTTTTGGTAAACAACGATAATTTTCATTATTTTTTTATCTCAGCTAATGATTCGTTTAAAAACATAATTCTTTCTTGAGGCCATCACTGTGGAATGTATGATAATAACTAATATCAAATATAAATAAAAACATAAACAAACAAAAGAAAAAAAATATTATAATATGTATTCTTAAAACAATATACACTTTGAGTTTGAATCATTTTTAACCTAAAAATGAATTATTTTATGTAAAGAAATTGTTTGGAAAATGTTTTTTAGTCAATATATTAAAAAATAAAATAAAAAATGGACATAAAAAATAATAGTATTGTTTCAAAAAAAATCTAGTAACATCATGAACTCCTTCCCAGGAGTTTCTATAAAACTTTTTTTTTAGGAAATTTGTGTACAGGTTCTTTTATAATTATTTCTAATAACCTAATCTAAATAATCTTAACTGGGGTTTTTTGACAGGGGTTTGAACTTCAAACGAAAAAATATATTTTAGTATATTTTGTGAGGATTCCCTTTGGGAATTCCCGCAGACATCTGTGCTGGGGGGCCGATGATCGTCCCCGTGGGAGTAAAAGGGTTAATATAGAAGTGGAAATAGTTCCAGATGAGTTACAAATGGAATTAATAGATTTACAAAACGACACGGATTTAAGAAATTAATTTCAAAACGTTAACATACATAATTTCTATCAAAATTACATGAATTTAGAAAAATTCGGCAAATTTTTTCAAACTTTTGCCCTTTTTTATGGTATTACTGGGTGTTTTTATTTCCTGTAATTTTATATACTTGGTTTATTTTGTTAATAAAGAGATAATTTGAGTTCTTCAATCAATGATGGTTGTAAAAAAAGGTTGCTCAACCCTTGTACTAGAGCATCGGTTCCCAAACCTTCTAAGGGGGCGTTGTTTGATCCAAATTTCCGATCGATTTTCCGGCGATCATTATAATTTTCTATTTCAATTCAATAACAATAAGAAAATAGAGCATCTTCTTTGGGTATTTTTTTTGTTTTCGGACGTAGGCAAACTTCATCCTCTTGTTTTTTCTTCATTTATTAATTGTCAGTTTTTGGCGAGCTATAACAATCCGGTCCAGTGGCGAATATTGCCGAGCCATGACAGCTTCTTTCTTCTCAACGACCGTTTACCTTCTACTTTTTCCTTCATGATAGTTTGCAGAAAGCGATACGTTACGTAGCATCGCAGAGTTAAGAGACGGATCTTCAACAAAATAAGTTTTTCATTTGAATGAATCTCAATATCTTAATTCTGACTTTGATTTACACCTCTCAAATATTATAATTTTCTCATTAGGCGGTTTCCTTTTAGATTTTCGGTTTCAGAGTTTATTCAGAGGACACTGAAAAACCATTATCACATAAAAGCATTTATTTACCTGGACTTTCACCACCAAATAGGACTTATATCAAGTTAGACTTATTTTAAAGGGGACGTTTACTGAGGTACCACGTTGCGGGCAATTAAAATAAACTTTTATTATATTATTCTATAAAATATGAGATATTTCAAACAAGATAATTTTAAATAAATCGAATTATTTAGGAAAGGTGTTTGTGTTTTTTTGTTTATGTTCTTTATTATTCAGTTAACAGCTTTTTTAATTATTAATTCCTAGAGAATAATTACAGTTAACAATTATGTCGTATCTATAGCTGTTCTTAAATGTAATTTTTTAAAAATCTTTGTCTATTCATTTATGTGAATTTTGTATTTAACTTTGATGAATTACTGTCGAATCAAACTGATAGTCATCATCAGCCTTTTCCAATTTTTCAAGCTTTCCTTTATTTGGAAGTTATTTATGACTCAACCTAATATATAATCTATACATCTAAATGATAATATAGATATTACTGTTGGTGATATGCATTCTTCATCATTTTTTTATAAGATCTAGGCCATGCTTGAAATGCCTAGTTTTGTCTAATTTCATTAAATTCCGATTTATTTGGAAATATAGCTTATACGCAATGTTGAACAATGTTTTTTTCTAGTACTTCATCACTTGGTCGTTAGCGATTTTTCTAGTTTAATTAATGCTCAGATTATTATTAAAAATGCTTCAAAATCCCATATCTTTCATGATATACTATCTTATAAATCGATAAGTCGATTTGTATTATAACGCTCGTATCAATATTCTATAATATTTTACAAAATTGCTTAAAAATCGTAAAGAAGTTTCAACATGTGATATAATGCAAATTAATATTTTTTTGTAATAAAAATAAATTATTTATGAATGCTTGTTTATACATTTTTTATCGTGAACATATTACTTGTATAGATATAATATAAAAAAAATCAACACGTATTACATTTAAATACATTAAATCCCCTTGTATATGGTTTTGAAATAATATGCTCTAAAAAAAACCAATCTATTACTTTTTTGCATCGGTTTTTTTTTATATTGTAACACGATTATAAAAATTATATAAACAAAGATATATTAATTTAAGTCGATGGGGTTATCTTATCGCTGATAAAATGCGGTATTGTGTTATTTTACGTCAATAACTCCGATCGCAAAATCAAGCCAATTAATATGATAGGTGTACCGGAAAAAAGTCCATTTCTTTTATGTCTTATTTGAGTTACGAGCTTTGGGCTTGTTCCTTTTATTCTTAATGATAAAATAAAATATATGGCACAAAAAATTAAGGAACAGTACTATAGAAAAAAATACTTAGAAAGATGTTTATTTCACCGCGTTCATGACAGACTGATCTCAAATGTGACACAAAAAAATGGATTTCTTTCCGGTATACCTGATATTTCACTTAATTTTTAAGACTATAAACTTTAGAACGTATTTCACGTAAAAATGGAAACTATAGTTTATTTTGATATATGCATCGTTTCAGGAAATTGCGAAAAATTTAGATTCCTTCGACATATTCCATGGTATGGTCAGTGTCATGGGAAATACGATCAATGAATTGATGTATGGTATATCGTATCCGGAAAACGATCCCATCTGGAAATGGATGCTTGAAATACAAGAACAAGGAGTTAAAGAAATGGGAGTAGCCGGTGTATTGAATTTTTTACCGTTTTTGAGGTATAAAATAATCATAGAATAATCAATGATATTTCCTAATTAAATGATTGAAAAATAAACGTATTTTTATAGATTTTTTTCTACTAAACTCAGAAGAACACTGAAAAACATAACCATTGGCCAGAGACAAACGCATCAAGTTATTAAAAAAATAGTTAAAATCAGACGAAAAGTCATTGCGAAAAAAATCGGATTAGTCTTCGATGATGGAGACGCAGACGACGACGAGATGGAATGCAGATTGGTTTCGTTGTATTCGGACAATGCGACCGTTTGCAAGTTCGATCCAAAGACTTTAACTATTTTAGATGACGATTGCATTATAGATTATTATATAGTAGAGCAGGATAAACGGAAATCGGAAGGCGACATTGCCGGTTTCGAGAGAATGTGCGATGAAAATATGGGATTTTTCATGTGTGATATATTTGGAGCCGCTCTTGACACCACGATGAACACGCTGGGATGGTTCATGTTGATGATGGCCATCCATACAGAAGAGCAGGTGATATAATTTAATCACTAATCATCGATAATATGTATTTAATTCAATTACTTTTAGGTAAAAGTGCGCAAAGAACTGCATGGAGTCTACGGAGAAACTCCTCCTACTCTGGATTACATGATGGATCTGACATATACGAGGGCAGCGATCTCTGAAACACAGAGAATTCGAAGCGTTGTGCCATTGGGTTTGCCCCATGGAATATCTGAGGTTCGTCAAAAATGATTTTTCAAAATCCAATCATGGGATTCCATCCAACTAAATGTCGGAATCACGTCAACGATTTTTTTTTCACGTTTTTTATAACGGAATACCAAAACTCGTCAGCTTCATGGCCAAATGTATCAAAAAGCTTCTAAAATAATGAGAGTAGCAATGGGTATGAGACTGAGGACCAATGAGACCAAGACAAAATACATGCCCATATGCTAAGGACGAATCTTTGAACCCCTGAGAGTCAAAGAGTATAGATTCGAGGCCGTCCAGGAGCTCACATATCTCGGCTCACTTATTCCAAAAAATAATAAAATTAATTTGCTAAGTAGATACGAAGAATAATCATGTTGACAATATGGTGCTACTTTGGACTCCAAAAGCAACTATGATCAGGATTCCTCTCAAAAAGACTAAAGTCAAGTTCTACATGACTGTCTTGACATACGGGTTTGAATGTTGGACCTTGACTGTAGCTGTACCGAATATATAAGCATATAACGGTCACAGCTGTCATCAGATTGACCAGACTCCAGTGGTCACGTGTCAAGGATGTGGTATAGTCAGCCGCCGAAAAGGTTTATAGTTAACAAGCCTTTATATCGACGCCAATACAATTTGCACACTGAGGATGAATCTTTGGCAAACTTCAAGAAGTCACGCGTCTGGGAATCGGCTCTTGATCATTGGTAGGAGAGGTAGGATTCCTTCCTCAAAGGGCCGACTACCTATCTCTTCTTTTCTGAGATTAGAGCCCGGATAAATTGTAGCTGATTGTTCTCAGACGTTTGTGTCAGTCAATTCCTGATTCACACTGTTCGTGTGGGTCAGTCACGAACAGTCACGCTCTGTGGTCCTTTTCTTACCTAGAAGTTGCGCACCACGACCTTCCCCATGCTGTCCGATGCGGCATTGCTCCCGGTGGAGACTCGTAGGGACAATGAACTCAACTTTCGGAGAGGCAAGGCTACTTTCGCTCTCACTTCTCCCTTTTTTTAAGCAATTTTAGTATATTTTTGAAAATCGCAGGTTTCAAGAAAAAAACTGCTTCTGTTGCACCGATTGAAATGACCCTAAGGCAAGAAGTTGACTATAATCCCAATTTACCTTACCCAATTTTTCTTTTTCATCGTTTTTCATTCATCTATTACAGGGCATACCCTTTTTCAATTTTTCAATGCTTCATGAACTTCCACATCTTAAAGAAGTCTACAGAATCGATAATATATAAAGCTTATATCTCTCATTGATCTTCAGGATCCCTTTGGCGTTACTCAGTCTACAAAAGAGGACGCTTCTTGCTCCATGTTCTTCTTTTTCTGCGAGCTTCCTCGCCTTGAACATGGTTCGATTCATTGCTCGCTGTTTCATCCGCAGATTATTAATCAACCCTGATATACAAGAGATTAAATATATTTGCAAATAAACGAATACAAAACCAAGTACATTAACCCACCTTGCTATACCACGGTTTTCTATAACGAGTTCGAAAGTCCCTCCTATAGCGCTCCTTCCTAAAATGGTCAATATACATATATCGTAAATATCTCATAATTCAAAAGTCATCTCCCAAAATTGTGTATGGAAGCCGACTTCTATAACATATAACGCAGACTTCTATAACGTGGTACCAATTCCTTCATTATGGGAGAGCTGACTGTATATGACCAGCACTAGAGATCGAGTTGATCTTAATCGGCGATTAGTTAATACGAATCTGCTGATGTCTATAAGTTTAACTGAAACTCCAACCATTGAAATGCTTGTTAACATTAAAACAGTGATTAGGTCTTATCGCATCTCTGGGATTTGTAGTCCCAGAGATTTTGGTAGGCAGGTCACAGCGAGATCATGGAGGAAATCCTCAGTCAAAAGTGATTGACCAAGTAGAACCTTAAGTCGCAGAAAGAACTCACAAGATGATATCTGGATTCACTGTAAGAGGACTGATCCTGAATGGGACAAAGAAGTCTGATGACAGCTTGGTTTGAATGTAAATTGTGTTGGAGATCATTTCAATCCTAGGATGGTTCTACCAAAGAAGAAGTATTTATAACTATCTTTGCTTTAATATGTTATTATTGAATTTCAGGACACGGTCTTCGGTGGTTATTTCATACCAAAGGGATCGATGATACTGCCATTCCAATGGTACATTCACAATGATCCAAGCGTATGGAAAAATCCTGACGATTTCAATCCATCTCGATTCATAGGACCCGATCAAAAATTATTGAACATCCCGAACTTCATTCCGTTCCAGAACGGTAATTCTATTATTATATATATTTCCTTAAATATGATTTTAATTAATAATTTATTTGATAGGTAAACGGATGTGTCCCGGAGATGAGTTTGCAAAGATGATCATATTCATGTTTGGATCCAGAATCATATCTCGCTATGAGATCGAATTAGAAAAATCGATACCGTCCACTGACGGAGTGTTCGGATTGACCTTGAATCCGCCACCGTACAGACTGAAGCTGAAACCATTGTTCGGATAAATAAATGAAAATACATATGTTTAATTCAATTTTTTTTATTAAATTTTTTAAATTATAAAAATCCAAAAACATTTCTTATAAAATACATATTAATTTAATGTAATTGTTCACTAAAATAACAATATATTCATAGTTAATATAAAAAATGGTTTTTCTTAGTTGGTATTGTGTGATATATAATTTAATAAAAAAATACATTTGTTTAATTGAGTTTGGTCTCCATATAATAATGGTTGAGTCATATTATTCAACCCTCGACACGGCCTAAAATACATTCATTTTGAGCGAGTGTCGAGGGTTGAACCGCTTGATATTACTAATGGCAACTCGAACTCTAGGTAAATCAATTTAAATACTTATACAACTAAGAAAAATAACTAGCGTTGATCATTATAATAATAAATGAACACACATGGTTATTAGGGGTTATTGTTATTATAAAATACTAGACTAGTCGTCTACAATATTGTCGTCGTTGTGACCCTGTTCAGATAAATATAGATGCTCGTTTACAATTCAATATGAATCATAATTACTCTCGGAAAAACGTGATTTATTTACTTTTTATTTATTAAATTACATACGTATATATATGGCAACTAGGTTTTGTACAGTGCATTCTGTATGGCTGCAAATCCCAAACTGCGAGATCAATGATTAATAAATAACATATCATTTCGAAAATATTGTTATATCGTATGTGAACGTAGGAATGAGTGTGATCGACATAATTGACAATAAAAAATGCTATCCTAATTTTTAATACTTTTTCTATGCGTAATGAACACTAAACACAGCCACTATGTTGACGTGATATTTACACTTGGCAAACGATACGTTATCAATAATTTGTACATTCATTTGAAAATCGATATAAACTACGGCGTCGTTACATAAGATGCGTTGAAACAATGTCAAGGATGCTGTCGTTATAAATACGTTTATATCGATAATTATATAAAAATAATAAAAATTATAAATAAATAACAATAGGGCGCGCCCGCTGGCGGACGCTTAATTTAAATAACAATTGGTTTTAGCGCACGCTAAATAAATATTAATAATAAAATTAATACTTAATGTTATTAAAAAAAAGAGGAACAACAACTGCTGTATACCGTGCTCTGGGTGGCGGGGAGGATCAGTGGGATCCCACGTGCCTCAGCAGCGTCGACGGGATCGGCGCCGACGCCTTCTGCGCCATGGCGCGCGGCGTCAGCTTGATCTTGAAGGCGTCGGGGCTGATGGTGACGCCGGCGTTGCCCTCCAGCGAGGGCAGGGGCGTGCCCTCCGGCAGCGATATGTCGAACGTGTGCATGATGCTCGAGAAGAACAGGAAGATCTCCATCCGCGCCATGATGTATCCCAAGCACATCCTGCGTCCCACGCCGAACGGCATGAAGTATTCGGGCTTGCGGATGTTTCCGCTCGCGTCGACGAACCTCTCCGGCATGAACTGCTCCGGATGATCCCAGAGAGACGGATCCATATGCACTTTATAGATCAGAGGGATGACCTGGCATCCGGCCGGAATCAGGTATCCGTTCATCATAACGTCCCTAATGATAAAAACAATACAAATTAATAACGAAAATCATACACGGGCGATGATGATAAAAATATAAAATCAGACTTACTTTGTCGGAGTGTGCGTGGTGGCCAGAGGAACGATCGTCGATCTGCGCAGCGATTCCATGATCGTGGTCTCCGTGATCGGAAGATACGGCAGGTCTTCGATCTTCGGCAGACGCTCGCGACCGATGACTTGATCCAGTTCGTCTTGCACGTTTTTCATCGCCTTTGGATTGCGCAACATGAACACGATCATCCACAGCAGCGTCGTCTTGATCGTCTCCATCCCCGCGGAGAAGAGATCGCCGATGATCTGCTTGATCTGTTGCTCTGTTACATAATAAATATAAAAAATAAATAAACAATAAATAAAACGAACGAGCGATCTACAGTGATATTTAGATAATAAAATGTTTACCGTGATCTTTTCCTTCGAACAGTTGATCGTCGCGTCCCTCTCGCTTGGCCTTCTCGATTTCGTCCAGATACGTGTCGATCAAATCCCTGATGTTGTTCGGATCGAAGGTGCTCTTGTGCTCGTCGATCACCTCCTGATAGAACTGGAACATGTTCTGACGGTTTTCTTTGATCTTATTCTTAGCGGTCGCCTTTCCAGGTAAATACTATACAAACAAATTCGTCGTTAATAAATGATTTTATTATGCTTTATTATTTTATGTCGTCGTTTTCGATATTTACCTGCCAGGTCGGGATGTATTCCATCGTGTAGAGCTCGCCGAACAGTCGCATGCCCTCCTCGATCAGCCCGTTGAAGTGATGGAACCTCGGATCGTCCTGCGAGAATCGCACTGACATCATCATGTTGCAGATTACGTTGCTGACAGAAACGGCCAATATTGGGGACACATCGACTGGTTCACCGTTGGTCGATCTGAACATGGTCAGCAAGTCGTTCACCTCGGTCTGATATAACAAAAAATTAAATCAATAAATAAATAAATACAAATTTTTGTAGACGTTCGATATCGGCGCGGATATTTACCATTATTCTGCTCTCTAGCTTTTGCCTGCTGTTTCCCATGTAAGTCATGCCGAAGAGACGCAGCTTTTCGAGTAAAAATTTGCGTTGCTCTTTCCATAGCGCGCCTTTGCTGTTTATAATACCTGCGGAACAATATTGAAATTAGTGTCGAACGTATGCGAGCGCGTTAAGGAAAAGCGGACGCGAGTTTTTCTCGCGGAGGGGGCACCGAGTGGGCGGCGCTCTCGGCCGCTCCGCCCCTCGTCGCCATGTGATTTTGACAGATCGCGGCTTATAAACATAACGCGGACGGACTCACCGTAGCCGTCGATGGTCTGCATGAACGGCGTGTCCGGCCTGCTGGTGAACTCCTCGCGGCGGAAGGCGTCCCTGATGATCTTGTAGTCGCTCAGCACCACGGTCAGCTGATTGCCGAGCTTGGCGGAGAACATCGGGCCGTACTTGGCGGCGAGCGAGAGGAACTCCCCGTGCTTGGAGCCGATCTTCATGAAGGCGAGGTAGCCGGCGATGGGCAGCCCCCAGGGCCCCGGGGGCAGCGAGCGGAGCACCTGCCACTTGCTGAGGGCCCAGCGGGCGATGATGAGCGCCGCGGCGAACACGGCCCAGGCGCCTCCGCCGACCTTCCATGCCCACACTAATCCCGCCCAAACCAACATGTTTCACTGTTTGCAATAAGTTATTTCGGTTCAATAAGGTCGTCCCTTTCAATGTCACTGTCTGCTCATACAGTCCGTCCGAGAGCGGGTAGCGGATCGAGCCTCGGAGAGTGGCGCTCTGCGTAGAGTCGCGCACTGCCGCGAAACTGTCGAATCTGACTGTGGCGCTGGATAGTGGCCTTGCCGATTTTATAGGCGGCGTCCGGAGGTAGGGCGAGGGCGGGGCCGCGGGGACTCCGCCCCGTGCCCCCACCACGCCGAGCGCTTTCACGGTCAGCGGCGGCCGCGCCACTGGAGCTTTGGCGTCCGCGGGGAAAACCCGCGAGCCGGCGTCGCTCCGCCGCCACTCTCAACGCAATCGTCGTCCACATCGAAACTCACGATTAAATAAAATCATCGAAAAATACATAAATCGGGAATTTTCTGAATATTACAAATGATAGATGACGAGAAAATAGATCGATCCGATATATCGTATTTTTCTACATAAGCGAGAATTGCCGGATCCGACGGATCTGAAATCGTAGTATCCAATACATCTTAAACCGTCCGTTGGGTAATTGCTTCAGGGGTATATAACATTTTTAAACAACGCGCGTAACGCATACAACGCTGCCTCCACAGTATATTCATAAATTAAACAATATTTTTACTTTTTAATTATTAATTTGAAAATCGTGGCATTTCTGGAATAGTAATCCCAGAAGGACCGGCAGCAAAAGGGTTAAAGCAGAGGTTCCCAATCTTTTTCGGTTTATGGCTACCTTAATAAATCAGATTTTTTTCAAAATTTTTGACCTTCTAGAGAAAAGCAAGCACAAAAAGATGGCGCAAAAATTTCGAGAATTGGGAATTCCAACATATTTGCCGAATTGTTTAATTGAATATTTCGCGGCGCCCTCATGACGACACCGCGGCTCCCCAGGGAGCCGCGGCTCACACTTTGGGAATCCCTGGGTTAACCCATTCCACTCTCTCCACTTTTAGTCAAATCTATGAGTTACTCTCATTATATATATATATATATTTTTACAAATTTATTAAAAGATATATTCATTATGAAAACGTACAAGAAGCCTCCTTTTTTAAATTTTTAATATTTGTACAATATTTGTATAGTGTGATATTTATTCATTTATTTTTTTATAAAGACAATGCGTGATTGGCATTACAGAATAACCTAGGTCGCCAATCACGCATAAAAATATAATAATAACATGAAATATAAAAATTACTTGACCGAATATATCCACATATTCGGTCAAGTAATTTAGCAGAGTAATAGCTCTGGTTACCAGAGAGATTCTGAGAGCACTTGTCCTCGCATTTGGCGGAAAAAAAATCACACGCGAACGAGCTCAATGGTAGAGAGGTGGCGCCCATTAGGGCAACTCGTACAGTACAAGGGGGTTATGTACTGCGCCAACCAACAGCTTGAAGAAGTGCTTTGCTAAGTAAATCGACCTTCTTTTATCGAAGGGTTACATACCCCAGGCAGCACTGTACCCATGCGCTGGGGTATAAACTTGGGTAGAATCAAAACTCCCTCATGTAGAGATACCTAAGAAATTTCTTCTGTATCTTCTCTACTCTGAGGGAATTCGAGGTGTCATAAGGCGCCCATGTGCTACGTATGTGATGAGAATTTCTCAAGACGAAGCCCAACACTCTTGACGATCTTATACACACGTCCGATACATGCAAACTAAATTTTAACTTAGAATCAAATAAAATACCCAGATCTTTAACAGACGATTGCTTAGGAAGAGTTACGTTCACAAGACTGTAATTAAAGATGATGGTCTCTTTTGATCTAGAAAATGTCATTGTTTGACACTCTCCAATACTTAATGGAAGACTATTTAGTATTGACCAATGTCCGGCTGCAACGAAAGGGCATCACCACCAAATATTTTTAAATCGTCTGCGAAAACTGAAAATTTTCATTGAAGGACCCGATGAATATCATTTATAATTAAAATAATTAATAAAGGTCCAAAATTTGATCCCTGTGGAATACCGGAAGGTGTATTGTAAGTATACGACGTTTGGGAGTCGTATGTCACATATTGTTTCCTCTCTGTGAGGTAACTCGAGAAGAAACGTACAAGATTATTCGATAACCCAAACTATCTAGTTTCAAAATGAGTTTAGCATGATCGACTTTATCAAACGCTTTTTCAAAGTCGTTTTAAATAAATTCGACTTGGACCCCCTTATCCAGTGAAAGGTCCAAGCCGAAATCTATGTTGCTCATCGATAATTCAACACTCAATATGGTTAAATACGTATTTATGCAGAATCATACTCCACTCAAATAACTTTGCGGATCCGTATAGAACAACAGCCACTAGTCTGTAATTGGCAACATTCGATTTATCTCCTTTTTAAATATGGGAGTAACTTTTGAATGATTCCACAAGTCTGGAAATTGAGACGATTTTAGCGATAAGTTCAAAATACGCTGAAGAGGAAATTTTAATTTATTATTAAATTTCTAATGGATTCAGAATGTATCAGAATAATATTAAGTTTTTATTTTTATTAATTAAATAGCACACTCTGTAAGCTATTACAATAGGTAGCTTTTATCAAAGTTATTAACACGCAAAGAAAGGATCTAGCGATCCTATCCAAGACGAGGGCCCTATTTTTCCTTTTTTAGATAATAATTAAAGCTGAAAGAGAGTTTTCTACACTCACAATTATTTAAAAAAATACAGATATCTACAATATAATAAATAAAATATATTTAACCTTGAAAATTGGTGCCAATTATTTGGATTTACTGCAATAATCTGTTTTACTACGCATTCAAGAAGACTTTGATAAAGCTGGTGATTTTATTTCCAATAGGAGCACCTCCATATCTTCCTAATATATGACTTGGACGAAGAGGTCTCATAGAATACCCTGGCTGTTCTCTAGACTTGACCCCACTGGACTTTTTGTTGAGCCTTGATCCCACTGTTATCAGCAGAGTATTGAACGGAATCTGTTGTTAGAACACGAGGAAAAGTTTTACATTTTATGGAGATCCTTTTGCAATTTAAATATTTATTATATATGAAGTTTTAATCACTCAAACTGTGTACACATTTTTAGGACGCCCTGTGTTTAATCTATTTATTTTTAAGATGCTAATGGCCGTGATGTTATGACACGGCCGTGATGCTGTGCGATTGCAAACGATCGCGAATATCTTTGCACGTGTCACAAACGAAACATTTTTACAGACAAACACGTGGAGTTCGTTCACATCAGATCGCACATAGAAAACATCTCGGATTTATCTACGCAAACTACGAAACCATTTTTCATCGTTATATATTTTTTTATATTACAAATTAAATGTTATTTTTGAAAATATGTGAAATCAACATACGTAATCGAGATTATATATTTTTTTAATTGTCAAGAGATTATATTTATATAATATTCGATTGTATAATCCGCAAGAAAAGGTTGTGTAATTGTTTCAGCAGTGATTTTCTAATACCACTGAATCGGGCTGTACTTTGCAACAATGGCCGTTTCGATCGACTTTTCGTCGCAGATTAATTATGCATTCATCTATCAATTTGCAGTGTGTCGATACACGTCGAGATAAAGCGTCTGCCTTGAGGTCTGCACGTCATCATCTACATTTAATTTTCATTTGCAATAACATTACGTAACATGTCGCTAGTTGTAAATTCGCAAAAACAACCCGATTTACCTTGAACATGCGAATCGAAAACTTGACTCTTATCGCGGCTGCGTTGCCCAATATCGATTATGCATATGCAAATTTGGCATTTTTTTTTTAAATTTATTTATTATTATTTTTATATGCACACTTTGAGGGACGTTCCCTCCAAATTGGGTGCATCTAGATGTGCAGCCCGATTGCACAACGGCCGCTGTTCTCTATCGTATAACCGGATTGCACTTCGCAAAATAATTCATAAGTCATAACATTACATTGATAATATATGCATGCAATTTTCCTCATAGATTATACATATGTCAATATGAGTGAAGGTTTTCTAAATAAATAAAACAATCGAATCTAGAAAAGCGTAAGTGACAGTGATTTATCTGCGCGTTCTTTTATAATATTTGCCAATAACTTAGCCTACTATTAGGTTAAGTCATAAATAACTTCCAACAAGAGGATTTTTGTTTTCACTAGATAGATAAGTGGTCTAACACATAATCTCAGTGACCAAAATAAGAGAGACCGAATGTCTATTGCCAGAAGTCTCCTCTCACGGCATAAAATCAAGCCTTTTTAAGACAGAACAATGAGGCGCTGAAAATGAATCACCTATGAAAATATTGACTGCAAAAGTATGTTTTGCCACATCCACTCTATCCCTAGATCTTGCTCCAAGGGACTACCACCTTTACTGTTTCTTACAGATTTTTTTTAACGGAAAAACTTTCATTAATGATGAGCAAGTCCACCAAATTTTATGAGGAGGGTATCGATAAGTTGTCAATAAGATGGGAGAAGATTATATTTAACCCTTTTATTCCCACGGGGCCGATCATCGGCCCCAACTGGTGTATGCGAAAATTCCCAAGGGGCCGATCATCGGCCTCAAAACTTTTTTTTCGTTTAATTTAAATTCATAATGTATTAAATTATGTATTTCCTGTGTATTTATACATCTAGAGTGACATGTTAACAGTTTATGACGAGTTATTGATTTTCAACATGCATATAGAACTTTGTTCATATCATTTTATTTTTATTTTATATAAAAATGTTCCCTGTCCAAAAAAACTCATTAGATTATTTATAAGGTATTAAATAATTATAAGATACACTATACAAATTTATTAAAAAAAAATCCTGGAAGGGTTCATGATATTTGCTAATTTTGCGAAACAATACTATTATTTTTTTATGTTCATTTTTACTTATATTGATTAAAAACCATTTTCTATTTTCATTTCCAATTAATTTACTTATATAAAATAATTATTTTTTAGGTTAAAAATGATACAAACTCAAGGTTTATATTTTTTTAAGAATAAAAAGTTTTTATAATTACTTTTTTCTTTTGTTTTAATTAATATTTTAAAATTAGTTATCCATAGTGAGGGCCCTACAGAAAAAAATATGTTTTTAAACGAATCATTAGCTGAGATAAAAAAAATGATGGAAACTATCGTTTTTTATCAAAAAATTGCTTGGGATTCTTCGCATATTCTATGCCAAAAGGGCTGGGATTATAAGGGTTAATAATGGTGAATACATTATAGATTAAAATAGTCATGTAATATTTTTAGAGCAAAATAAAAGTATAATACAAAATCTAAAGTTATTTATGAATCAATAACAATCAAATACCAAAATATTATGTATTTCGACAACCAAATCTCAATGTTACCCGAATTATTATTTTTCTCGGTGCCTATTGATACAGGTTTTTTATGTCAAATACACCCTTTTGTAAATCAAATACATCCTTTTGCAAATCAAATACACCTTTTGCAAATCAAATTCACCCATTTTCCAATGCAATGTCTATTGAAAGGGGTTTTTTGAAATTATAGGGAAATTTGATTAGCAAAAAAATGTATTTGATTTTCAAAAGGGTGTATTTGACATAAAAAAACCTGTAGATTTAATTTGTTGAACATTTGTCATAATATATTTTATAATGTAATATTTAACCTACACGGAGAGAGGAGTATATCATGATACCTTGTAAACTGTGAAGGTGGAAAAAAAACCAGGAATCAGGGGGGCGACTAAAGAAGAATTTATTCTAGAAATTCTGTATCTTTCTACCTGCGAAGGACTGTAATGAGTTTTTGCGTGTACATTTTGTAAACTAAACGTATATATTAAATAATAATAAAAAAAAATGGCGACGTAATCGCACATGCCATTGACGTGCTTCCAAATGCTGCATAATTGGGGAATACCAACTGAAACTAAATGGGATTTTGGAGCAATCGATTGCTCCTTGAGCCCTACAAATCGGCAAAGAGGTAGCCGATCGATATATCATAAGAACAATAGCTATATATACGACATGTCCTCCTTAAGAACAGGAAAGTGCATCGAAAGTGCATTACTACATTGGTAGCAATGCAGACCTATATATTAATACTATATAATTAAATTAAACCTACCTTTTTATCCTTTATTATTATATTTTTTATCCTGATGATATATTCTAAATGTAATAAAACACTCTCAAGGGCTGTCAGCTTTTTTATGAATTTGGGGTAGATAATGCTGGGAATATTATTTAGGGAGATCACCCCTATCCTCGAATAATTCATCACCAACGACGAAAAAATTACCGCATACTCGCGGGAAAATCTGGATCCTTCCTTCAGCTGGTATTATCTTAATTAATATTTAAATTATGAATAATCATTGGCTCCAAATTTATAGCTTATTTAAGGAAAATGCTCGATCGCTCATAGCCCGTTGATTTATGATCAATGGTAACAATGTCAACGGCGTCTCAACACGTGGTAGTCAATGTCAGCAATTATACAAGTACCTTATTACACTTCCTGCACAATAAATCACGGTTCATTGGCCGCCGTTTGCATTATAAACCAAAGAACCGATCGGGTTTAGCCGGGATTAGGACCGATTGTCCGGTCCATTGGTCATTCGAGGCGATTAAGACATTGGAAACTGTTAATGGCGACTTACACACAGACGGCGGAATGCAAGACGAATTTCAATATGCCACGTGAGACTGGCCATTGTTCCGAATGTGGGCCGGGCCGCGATTACTGTAACGGAATCAGTTTGCCGGAAACTCAGCTTCGCCCATGACCACTGATCCGAAGCCCAGACTGCGGATTGGGAACTGTTGAGATTTACGGATTAGCTCGCGACATAAGTCCGTCTGGATCTTTCGTAATAGATATACTTGTAAATATATGTGTCAAGACATATTTTGGAGTAATTGGAAAAATACTTGGATTTTTAATCTCAAATTTAATGGCCTTCAAAATTTACTATACTTATATATTATTTTTTCATCATTCATTCGATCGATAGGTTAGGTTAAGATTGAGTTTTGATTATGACACTCCAGTCTATTTTTTCAATGTTTTTCTGAACGTCTGCAAAGAATCTAATATAATAACTTTGAATTTGTAATAGGTTCCCTTGATCCTTCTTTCATGTTTTCTATTTCCTCAATTAACCAAATAATTATTTAAAAAAAGGAATGCTTTCTTAGCTCTTTCTAGCTTTTTTTTAGCAATATATTTCTATATTTTTGCGTAGCTTACATTTTCATATTTTTCTACTTAGTCTTGAAGAGAACATTGTTCATGTAATATTTATATAAAATTTCTGTTAGCTTTGTATCAAATTATTTCATTGCAGTTTCCACGTATTGGAACCCTCTTGAACTTTTAACAAATATAACAAATTATCGAAATAGATGGCATCCCTCTCTAAAACCATTAGAATTAATGGCCACAACCGTTGTAAACAAATCAAACCTCTAACAATTTAAACCAGTGCTTCCCATTTCGTGGGCCGCGGCCCCCTGGGGTCCGCAGGATTTCTCGCGAGAGCCGCGAAAATATTCAGTACAAAGTAAAAATATTCATTTTT